>RYFJ01001533.1:0-51247 GCA_003991445.1 Oryza meyeriana var. granulata
TCCGACGAGTAGCCCTGATATTTTATAATTGCCGGTGTAAAACATGACATTTTGGGTGGCCAGTGGGGCTTTGGCGAGATCAACATCAACAAGCTCGATGGATCCAACCCAACCGGAGTCAACGAACAGCAGTTCTTCCCCCGGAACACGATTCACGTTCGGCAGCCTCGACTTCATCACCGACGAATCGGCAACCTCCTTGGCCGACTCAGACTCGATCCGATCCTACCAGGGAACCGGCCACTCGCGCTAGTCGGCCCACACGAAGCTGCAGCAACCTTCCCTGACTTGCTGCGGCAATCTTCTACTTGTCCAGGTCTCGGGACAACCCTCCCCTTCGGCGTTCGACTCGGACTTGGCCATAAGCCGTCCGAAGTCGGGCTAGGAAGGGGGGAGGTCGTCAATCTCCCCTGCAGACTCAGCATGCTGCGGGCATTTAATCGTAACATCCCCACGCCGGCAACAGACCGAATCCCCTGCGGTTCAGTTCGGACATGGCCAGAGCCGTTCGAGATTGGATCCTAGGGGAGGTCAGAGTTGTAATTCACCCCCCAATCCTTTCAAGTTCGACTCTGCTGGACTCTGACTTCTCAGTTGGACTCTGACTCTAAGGATCGGACAGCAGTTCGGCAAGCTTTCTTCCCGCCACGAGAAAAGCGTCATTCATGGCATCCAAAGGCTCTACTACTCCTACTCAGGAATCAACCAACTACATGAGCAGCAAGAGGAGTGAGGCCCTACCGACTACAAGAACAACAAGAGGAAATCAGCAAGACGCCTACACGCCCATAACGACGACCTGCACAGGGCTAGGCGGACTGCTCAGCAACAAATCCTCCAAACCTGAGTCGGCGACCCACGACGTCTTCATTACACCTCAACAGAACATCGTGGCCACTGTAACTCTACTGGATACAATCCAGCTCGGGCCTGATCACCAGGCCACCCTGACTATAGCCAGGATAAAAGCCATAATCGCCGCTGCTGTATGTCAACAGCACCAACAGTCGGGCGACATACTCATACCAATCAACCGGTCGGCTTCCCCAATGGCAGTCTTGTGGGTGCTGTTAACACCAAAATTTGGTACGGTTCGTTATCATGTTCGGTTAAGGAAAGAGGGCTATATCAGCAGATGGAAGCTAATCTTCTAGAAGCCGAATTCAGGAAGGAATCATGAAGACCATAGCATGGCAGTTAAACTATTTTATCTATAAATTAGGTAGCTTTAATGATTTTTAGGGAAACCTGATCTCGTGTCGATCAGGGCTTGTAATTCCTTTTTATAGTTAGGAAACTCCTATTTGCGTATCCGATTAGGATGGTTATCAACTCGGGTATAAAATTAAATACGTATGCCCGCGGCACCATGTAAGATACTCACAGATCAATACAACTTCGGCACATCGCCCACCTTTTTCGACGTTCTTGCTTCTCGAGCCGGGCTGCGATCGGGTTATCGGTTAGGCCTGAATTCCTGCGAGAGGATAAGTCTCGTTACCCCGACTACCTTATCGGCTGGGACTTCCTCGGTTAGGTCCGATATTCTAGCTGATCTACGGTAGTCGGCTTACCACGGTGTATCTATTCTGTCTACGGCTGCATCAGTTAAGTTTGATCTCTTAGGCCGAGTGGATATATCACATCACGCGTGCGTAGATTTATCAGCTTACTGGGTGTAATTTATCATCAGTTTGTGCTGCATCGGTTGGGTCCGACCTACTAAACTGCCTGCGATAAGTTATTCCTGCTAGGTTGATAGATTTTATGCAAGCGTCTTATCGGGATGTATAGCCGATAAGTTATCGTATAATACATCACAATTGCATTAGATCTATCGGCTCATCGAGGTTCTTTTATCATTATAAATCTGTGCTATGCATCAGACAGTTTAAGTTTGACCTACTAGATTGATAATGATAGATTTATCCTTGTTGAGTCGATAGTTTTATGCGATGTTTTATCTGAGTGCCTAAGACCGATAAGTTGTCGCAGATCTTTCACTAGATAATAAGCGACTGCATTGTCTTGATTATTATTCTGCTTATCTACTCTATCATCGGCTTCTAGCCGATATCCAAGTGTTTTTTTCGGCAGTCGGCTGGCTTATTATTTGCTTATATCATCATCGGTTTCTAGCCGATGTATAAGTACTATCGGCAATCGGCTGGAGGAAGTCTGTATCGGCTGGTTGGCCGATTGAATCAGTGATCTAATATTTTCTATCTCCTTGTCAATTGCGGGGTCAAATTGACTGGCACGCTTACGAACCTCAAATTTAGGACCTGCACTGGAGCTAAGCAGATCTCCCAGGCCTTCGCATGTCTAGTGCATCGAACCATATCATCGGCTCGTTTTTGACGCTGCCGGTGATTTTCGGTGTCAACAGGTGCCATGGGCCCTGGGTACCTCATGACAAGCATATGGGCCACTCGGATAGAGGATAGGCCTGCCCTTGTAATTAGAGATATAGTAATCCCTAGCAGACTTTGCCTTGTACGACAAGGAAAACACAGTCCTAGTTGGGTGCGTTATATCTCTAAGAGGAGATCCCTTGGCGGTAATCCGGTTGGGACTCCTACCTTGTAACCCTGTCCCCTAGTATATAAGGGAAGACAGGGCGTCCCCTAAGGGCAGGTTCACACGGTTCATCAGAATCGCCGCCATAATTCCTCAAAGGAATACACCCTAAACTGGACATAGGGTATTACCTCTCATCGAGGGCCTGAACTAGTATAAAATTTTCTTGTGTTCCTTTGCAGTCCATCGGATTTTCCCTCGCCGAGTAGCCCCATAATCATATTGCCAGTGTAAAACATCGACAATTGGCGCGCCATGTAGGGGCTTCAGCGAGATCTACATCTACAAGCTCGATGGATTTAGCAACCGGAGTCGACGGTGGCAAATTCTCCCCCGGAGATACAATCTCATTCAGAAGCCTCGACTTCGTCGTCGACATGTTTGGCAATCTCACCTTGGCCGACGCAGACCTGATCCAACCGGCCGAGGAATTAGCCGACTCCGCGCCAGTCGGTCCACACGATGCTGCAGCGACCATCATCGACTTGCTGCGGCAATCTTCCACTTGCCCGGGTCTTGGGACAACTCTTCCTTTCAGTGTTCGACTCGGACTCGGTCTTGAGCCGGCCGAGATCGGGCTAAGGAAGGAGGAGATCATCAATCTCCCGACGCGGCAAACACGATCCCCTGGTGTTCGACTCGGATACGGCCTAGAGCCGCTCGAGATCGGATCTAGGGAGGTCGGAGTTATAATCACCCCCATCAACTTTTTCGAGTTCGACTCTCAGTCGGACTCCGACTCTAAGTCGGACAGCAGTTCGGCAAGCTTCTCCCCGTCGCGCGAAATCTTCATGGCATCCAAAGGCTCTACTCCTACTCAGGAATCACACCAACTACGCGAGCAGCAAGAGGAGGAGGCCTGCCGACTGCGAGAACAACAAGAGGAAGAAGCAAGACGCCTGCACGCCCGCAACGACGACCTGCGCAGGGCTAGGCGGACTGCTCAGCAACAAATCCTCCAAACCCGAGTCAGTGACCACGACATCTTTATTACTCCTCAACAGAACATCATGGCCGCTGCAACTCTATTGGATACACTCCAGTTCGGGCCTGATCACCAGGCCACCCTGACGATCGCAAGGATAAAAGCCATGCTCACCGCTGCTGCATATCACCAGCATCAACAGTCGGGCGAAACACTCATGTTGACTAACAAGTCGGCTTCCCCAACGGCAATCTCATCCGCCTCAACGCGACACCGAGCGGCTGGCTCTAGTCAGCTGCACACGGAGTCACGCCAGACGTCACTCGGCAACCCCAACAACAAACGGCGGCATCGACATCCAGATGACCGTCGGGACAACCGGGATCTCCAAGACTGACTACGACATGACTTTCGGCGAGACATCAACACTTGGCACTGCGAACAAGAGAAAGATGAGCAACACCAATTGGAAGACAAGAACAAGCGCTTCGGCCTTCATCATGAGCGGTTCCACCGCCGCAACCGGAGCTGGAGCCCTCATGTAGATGAAGGTGTATTGGCCTTCACTGAGGAGCTATAACAGGTCGACTGGCCGTCGGGTTTCAAGCCTACAGGCATCGAAAAATACGATGGCAAGACCAATCCTGAGTCCTGGCTCACGGTCTACACCCTAGCAATCCGAGCAGCCGAAGGAGATCACAAAGCCATGGCTAACTACCTTCCAGTCGCTCTAGCCGACTCGGCGAAGACATGGCTAACAGGACTTCCCAAGCAATCAATCGGCTCCTGGGGAGAACTCTGGGAACGCCTCATCACCAACCTTCAGGGAACATACGAGAGGCCATCTTCCGAGCACGACCTATATTAGTTGCATCAAAGGAAGAACGAGTCTCTTCGTGACTTCATCAAGAGGTTTTCTGAGAAGAAGAACTTAATCCCGAAGATCAAGGACGAAGTCATCATCGCCGCCTTTCGAAAAGAAGTCAAAGACACCTCGTTCATCGCTAAATTCACTCGGAAGCCTCCCAACTCTATCAAGGCTCTATTCGACATGGCGAACAAGTACGCCGACTTGGCCGACGCTGTTGCTTAGGCCCTAGATGACAAGAAGGCACCCTGACAGAAGAAGCGGGAGGGCACCGACGACGCGGTCCCAACTAAAGCCGGGAATTGCAAACGCAAGTCAGACGGCTTCATTATGGCAGTCGGTCACAACCATCTTCGACTTTCAACAACTGAAGATTATCAGAACAACAAGTGACATGCTTGAGGGCTCACAAGCTCAAACGCAAGGATGGCATCCCCACTCCCAAATACCAAACAGCTAAGTCACTTTCTGATAAATATTTCCTCACTTGGCCTCGCCAATGCCATAGCCGCTTACACCTAATAGGTGTACAAGCTGCACTTTTTTCTGTTTTTGCTCTTAAATGATTGCAAAAGTACTCGAGTAGCATAAATTCTGATATGTGAAACTTTGCTCCATGAAAGATGAACTCAAATCACCAAAAACGCGAGTCTGGGAAAGAGCCATGAGCCAACTCCTGACGCTAGGGGGCTATGACTAGTTGGGCAGAGTGCTTAAACGTAAGGGGTCAACTACTCGGAAAAATTAATATCACAAGAGGAAGAACATGTATTTACATATATTGTAAAATACATTTTATTCGGGTGATTGTTTTCATCATCAAATGCTACTCATCCGATATGTTTATAATGCAGGGCCAGTTCCGAATACGCGTGACAGGAATTTAAGGCTACGAGCCTATCTCCTACGCTCGGGGGCTGGACCATTCTACCAAGATACGCTCAGAACACTCCATGAGGGCTATTAACCGGGCACTTGCGCCAGTCGGGGCTCGGGTACAACTTCGCTGAGTTGGGTACACCCCACGAGGGTCGCCAGCCGAATCCTACGAGATTCGGGTACCTTATTTGGCCATAACTCTGTTGGGTAGGGTACGCCCCATGAGGGTCGCCAGCCGAATCCTATGCTAATGCAAGGTTCGGGTACCTTATCCGGCTTTACCGAAGTCAGAGAAGACCTATGTCGTCAAAGCACATCCAGAGTTCTCATGCACTGCGTCACACCTGGGGAGGGCAAGTAAATTCTGCAATATACCTACTTAGGCATCTGTGGCAACTAGGCTGCATCTAGAGCATAAGTCGAAAAGGCTTGCAGACAAGGATTCCTCTAGCTAATTGCGGTTACTGACGCTTGAGTACTCATCCTGACATGCGATAGATGCTACTTCTATAGAGCTATGCTGGGTAGGTCGGTTCAGGCCGGCTTATTTGGTAGCAGCCACCAAGATATGAGTTTCTACAATAGCACGCTCAATGTGGGCCACTCGCTGGCTGTGATAAAATCACAGTGCTGGTGCTACCAACAGGAACCGATGAGGTAAACAGATATGCTTCATGAAGGCCTAATTGCTGAACACATGTGTTTGGGTATCTGTCTTATCCACCAGGTCTCGAGGATATATCCTTATAAGGACCACAAGCTGGTCTTCATCAAAATTGGGGATGCAGGTATCTTTCTCGAGTACACTTGACCACGCAATGGATTTAATTTCATAAAGTGGTACTCGGCCTACATGCTTGGCCAACAGTTGCCATGAGCAATATTATTCCAGCCGACATGACGCTGAAGAGTCTAACTTCTGAGTAGTGCACTACTCGGGAGAGACTATAAACATTCTTTCCAGCTGACATGATGCTGAGGAGTCTAACTTCCGGGTGGGACGTCACTCGGGAAAGACTATAAACACCCTTTTCTAGCTGACATGAAGCTGAAGAGTCCCATATACGAGTAGCATGCTACTCGGCAAGACTATAAATCATATTCCGGTTGACATGATACTGAAGAGTCTCATATTGTGGAGGCCATAGGCCCCGAGTACCTCTTCACAAGCATATGGGCCACTCGGATAGAGGATGGGCCGAGTCTTGCAATTAGAGATAAGATAGCACCCGGCAGACTTTGCCTTGTACAATAAGGAAAATACTGTCGTAGTCGGATAGGTTTCTATCTCTAAGAAGGAAATCCCTTGGCCGTATTCGGCTGGGATTCCTATCCTGTACCCCTGCCCCCTAGTATATAAGGAGAGGCAGGGCGCCCCATAAGGGCAAGAGATCATTGATCGACAAACACCTCAGAGGAATTACACTACAACTGGACTAGGGTATTACCTCACCTCGAGGGCCTGAACCAGTATAAATCTTCGTTGCGTTCCTCTGCAATCCACCGAGTTTCCCCTTGCCGAGTAGCCCTATAGTTCTATTGCCGGTGTAAAACATCGACAGCTGGTGTGCCAGGTAGGGGCTCCGGCGAGTTTCACATCTACAATCTCGATGGATCCAGCAACCAGAGTCGACGGCAATAAGTTCTCCCCTGGAGACATAATTTCTTTCGGAAGCCTCGATTTCGTCACCGACCAGATCGGCAACCTTACCTTGGCCGAAGCAAATCCAATTCAGCCGGCCGAGGAACCAGTCGATGTTGCGCCAGTCGGCCCACAGGACGCCGCAATCTCCTTCAACGATCTACTGCGGCAGTCCTTCACTTCGCCGAGCATTGGGACAACTCTCTCCTTCGGCGTCCGACTTGTGCTAGGCCTTGAGCCAGCTCAGGTTGGGCCAAGAAGGGGAGAGATCGTCAATCTCCCGCACGGATTCGGCGACGCTGCGGGTCTACATCTCGCGCCGTAGACCTGATCTCCTGCGATTCAGTTTGGACACGGCCAAGTGCCCTTTCAGATTGGATCTAGAGAGGTCGGGGTCATTCTTACTCCGATAAACTACTCGGAGTCCGACTCCAAGTCGGATAACGGTTCAAATGCTAGTTCGGACTCCAGTCTGGTGAGTTTCCTCCTCCCCCGCGAGATCTTTATGGCTTCAACACCACCACCCGAGGTGCGCCGACTACAAGAGGAGCAATAGGAGGAGGCGCGCCGACTGCGATAACAGGAGGAGGCTGACCGCGAGGCTCGCAATGACGGGCTACACAAGGCTGGGCAAGCAGCTCAGCAGCAAATTCTCCAGACTAAAGTCGGTGATCACGATGTCTTCGTCATGCCACAATAGAATGTTGTGGCTGCCGCAACCTTGCTGGACACGCTCCAGCTCGGGCCTGATCACCAGGCCACCCCAACTATCGCCAAGATCAAGGCGATGATCACGGCTGTTGCCTGCCAACAACAACAACAGCAATCGGGCGACACCGTGGTACCGACTAATCAGTCAGGATCTCCAACAGCAGGCTCATCCACGTCAACACGGCGTCGGGCGGCCGGCTCAAGTCGGCCACGCGAGGAGTCCAGGCAAACGTCACTCGGCAATGACAACCGGCGGCGTCACCAGTATAACCGCCAGCCCAACCAAGACCTCCGAGAGCGCCTACAACACGACCTCCGCCACACCATCAACGCCTTGAGCCACGAACGACATGAAGACGAGCGCCGCCGACTGGAGGATGAAAACGAGCGCTTCGGTCTCCATCATGAGTGGTTTAACCGCCGTGGCCAAAGCCCGAGCCCTCACGAAGACGAAGGCATTCCAGCTTTCACCCGGGAGCTACAGGACGTCGACTGGCCGATTGGCTTTAAGCCCACAGGAATTGAAAAGTATAACGGCAAAACAAATCCCGAGTCCTAGCTCACCGTATATACCCTAGCAGTTCGAGCTGCTGGGGGTGACAACAAAGCCATGGCTAACTACCTCCCAGTCGCGCTAGCTGACTCGGCGAGGACATGGCTGACAGGGCTCCCGAGGCGGTCGATCGGTTCCTGGGGAGAACTCAGGGAGTGGTTCATTGCCAATTTTCAGGGAACCTACGAGAGGCCATCTTCTGAGCACGATTTGTATCAACTACACTAGAAGAAGAACGAGTCTCTATGAGATTTTATCAAGAGATTCTCCGAGAAGCGCAACAAGATCCCAATGATCCGAGACGAGGCCGTCATCGCCGCCTTCCGCAAGGGAGTAAAGGACACCCCGTTCATCGTGAAATTCACTCGGAAGCCACCACCCTCTGTCCAGGTTCTTTTCGACATGGCCAACAAATACACTGACTCGGCTGAAGCGGTCGCAGAGGCCCTCGACGAGAAGAAGGAGTCCCAATAGAAAGACCAGAAGGCGAAAGCTGACAACGAGCCATCTCAAAACAAGTCTGGCAGGCGCAAGCGGAAGTCGGACAATGAGGTGGCCAACATGGAGCGTACTCGGTCGTGGCCCCAGCTGAATAATTACTACCAGAAGGTCATGAGCGGGCCATGCCCCTTCCACCCCAAGGGCAAGCACGCGACCAAAGACTACTACATGCTTAAGAAGTTTGCCTCTGAGCAAGCTTCATCATCTGGCGCCGACAAGGACAAAGACAAGCCAGATCAAGGTCCGGCTGATGATTTTCAAGATCCCCAAGCCGAGCTCAATCACATCTTCGGAGGGCCACTTGCGTACGAGTCCAAGCGAAAACAGAAGCTATCTGCAGCGACGTCAATACTGTCTCTACGACGAACACCCCCCAGTACCTGCGCTGGTCAGAGATGGCCATTACATTCAATCGCGCAGATCACCCAAATCGGGTCTCGCACCCGGGACGCTATCCACTCGTCCTGGACCCGGTTGTCAAGAACATCAAGTTGAAGAAGGTGCTCATAGACGGAGACAGCGCACTCAACATCCTATTCGCCAGGACCCTGGACGAGATGAAGATTCCTCGTTCAGATCTGCGGCCGAGTACGGCGCCCTTCCACGGGATAATTCCCGGCCTCTCTTCAACACCACTCGGGCAGATTGCCTTGCCGGTAACCTTCGGCACGTGGGATAACTTCCGCACAGAAAACATCTGCTTTGAGGTCTCCGACTCCGAGACTGCGTACCACGCCATACTCGGACGACCGGCGCTCGCCAAATTCATGGCAGTACCGCACTACACAAATATGGTGCTAAAGATTCCAAGGCCGACAGGAGTCCTCTCCCTCCGCAGCGACGTCAAACAAGCTTTCACCTGCGACAAGGAGAGCTGCGAATTGGCTCAATCACAAGAGGCGGCAGTCGGACACAACAGCATTCGGCAAGCCATCACAACTGAAGTTGAGGAAGACCCAGTTCCAGCCAAAAAGGCAGCGAAGTCGGGAATTTCAGTGGACTCGGTTACAAAGAAGATCCCCCTGGACCCTTCTGACCCCTCCAAGACTGCCATAGTTGGGACCAGACTCGACGCCAAATAGGGAGACGCGCTCGTCACCTTCCTCCAAGCCAACAAGGATATATTTGCGTGGAAACCGTCCGACATGCCGGCCGTACCAAGGGAGGAGATCGAGCACACCCTCAACATGAAGACAGACGCCAAGCCAGTCAAGCAACGGCTGTGGCGCTTCGCTCAGGACTGCAAGGATGCTATTCGGGAGGAGATCACCAAGCTCCTCGCAGCCAGGTTCATCAAGGAGGTCTATCACCTGGATTGGCTGGCAAACCCAGTTCTGGTCCAGAAGAAAAACGGTAAATGGCGCATGTGCGTCGACTACACCGATCTCAACAAGGCATGCCCCAAGGACCCATTTGGTCTTTCCAGGATAGATCAGGTGGTAGATTCCATGGCCGGGTGCAACCTACTCAGCTTTCTCGACTGCTACTCGGGATACCATCAAATCAGCCTGAGGGAGGAAGACTGTTTAAAGACATCTTTCATCACGCCGTTTGGAGCGTACTGCTATATTACAATGCCGTTCAGTTTGAAAAATACTAGCGCAACCTATCAACGGGCAATTCAGCGGTGTCTGCACACTCAAATCAGGCGCAACGTGGAAGCCTACGTCGACGACGTGGTGATCAAGACCAAGTCCAAAGAAGACCTCATCGCTGACCTAGAAGAAACCTTCCAAAATCTTTGAAGATTCAAGATGAAGTTGAACCCGAAAAAGTGCGCCTTCGGTGTGCCATCCGGCAAGTTACTCGGCTTCATCGTCTCGCATCGAGGCATCGAGGCCAATCCAAAAAAAGTCAACGCAATAATGAACATGGCTCCCCCAACTAACCATAAGGACGTCTAGAAGCTAATAGGATGCATGGCGGCACTCAGCCGATTTATTTCCCAACTGGGCGAACGGGGTATGCCCTTTTTGAAGCTATTGAAGAAAGCCGACGACTTCCAGTGGACTCCCGAAGCCCAGCAAGCCTTTGAAGACTTCAAGAAATTTCTCACATCACCCCCCATGTTGGCGTCACCCATGCCCCAAGAACCGCTAATGCTATATCTGGCGGCAACCACTCAGGTAGTCAGCACGGCGCTGGTGGTCGAGCGATCTGAATAGGGTCACATCCAAAAAATACAACGGCCAGTTTACTTTGTCAGCGAGGTACTTGCCGACTCGAAGACGAGATATCCGCAGGTCCAGAAGCTGTTATATGGCCTACTCATCACAGTCTGGAAGCTGGTGCATTATTTCCAAGCACATCAAGTCACGGTGGTCACATCGTTTTCACTCGGGGATGTCCTCCATAATCGCGAGGCCACCGGCCGAATCGCCAAATGGGCACTCGAGTTGATGGCGTTCGATATCACCTTTTAGCCATGGACAGCAATTAAATCACAAGCTCTAGCTGACTTCGTGGCCGAGTGGACAGAAGTTCAACTGCCTACATTAACAGCGAAGCTAGAGTATTGGACAATGTACTTTGACGGTTCTCTACGGATCGGCGGCGCCGAGGCTGGAGTCATATTGACATCCCCCACTGGCGAAAAACTCAAGTACGTTCTACAAATCCATTTCCCGGCTTCCCACAACGTCGCCAAGTACGAGGCACTTATCCACGGGCTCCGGATTGCTATATCACTCGGCATATGTCGACTGGTTGTGCGCGGAGATTCTCAACTCGTGGTGAATCAAGTCATGAAAGACTGGACTTGTCTCGATGATACCATGGCACATACTGTCAGGAGGTCCGCAAGCTGGAAAACAAGTTCGACGAGCTGGAGATAACACATGTCCTACGACAATACAATGATGCTGCAGACGAGCTGGCAAACATGGGATCCAAGCAAGAAGCGGTTCCGACTGGAATCTTTGTCGAGCAACTCATGGAGCCATCAATCAAGAAGAAACCGGTGCCGGAGCAGTCCGGAGGCAAACCTACCCCGGCAACAGACGAGGTGCTGCACATATGTCAAGACTGGCGAACTCCTGTCATCAAATTCCTCCTAGACGATGAACTCCCAGACAATCGCAGTTAGGCCGAGCAAGTCAAACGTCGAAGCAAGAGCTTCCTGCTAGTCGGAGAAGACCTGTACAGGAGAAGTGCATCCGGTGTCCTCATGCGCTGTGTCACCACCGAGGATTCTGCAGTCGATCCACTTGGGCATATGTGGCAACCATGCCGCATCCAGGACATTAGTCGGAAAGGCTTACCAACAGGGATTTTTCTGGCCAACAGCAGTAACAGATGCCAAGGACATTGTTCACAAGTGTGAGGGTTGCTAGTTCTACGCAAGACAAGCAAATCTCTTAGCCCAAGAACTCCAAACTATCCCTATTTCTTGGCCATTCGCAGTATGGGGGCTCGACATGGTCGGGCCTTTCAAGAAAGCGCCAGGAGGGTTCACACATCTATTCGTCGCAGTCGACAAGTTCACCAAGTGGATTGAGGCCAAACCCGTTGCAACTATAACAGCGGCACGAGCAAAGGACTTCATCATGAGTGTACTATACAGATTCGGGGTTCCTAACCGCATCATCACCGACAACGGTACTCAGTTCATGGGCGGCGTATTCCAAGACTTCTGCGAAGATTTCGGCATCAAGATTTGCTGTGCATCTGTGGCACACCCGCAAAGCAACGGGCAGGTCGAACGAGCCAACAGTATGGTCTTACAAGGCATCAAGGCTAGGATATTCGACCGACCACAACCATACGCGGGCCGGTGGGTACAAGAACTCCCATCTGTTCTCTGGTCTCTCAGAACCACGGTTAGTCGGGCAACAGGGCAATCCCCTTTCTTTCTGGTTTACGGTGCTGAGGCTATGCTACCGACAGAATTACAGTTCGGCTCTCCGCGAGTCCGGGCATACTCAGAAGACGTCTCAAACAATACCCAATTGGTCGAGCTAGATCAGTTGGAAGAAGCAAGGGGCATCGCAACAATCTAGTCGGCAAGGTATCTTAAAGGCCTGCGTCGCTACCACAATCGTAATGTCTGTGGCCGCGCCTTTTTGGTTGGGGATCTCGTCTTGAGGAAAATACAAACCACCAAAGACAGGCACAAATTATCCTCAATCTGGGAGGGGCCGTTCATTATAGCCAAGGTCACGCGGCCAAGCGCCTACCGACTGAAGACCGAAGACGGTGCCCTTATCAGCAACTCATGGAATATAGAACAACTACGTCCTTTCTATACCTGAGCTTTATACTTTCTCATGTGCACAGTTTCTCTGACTCACTACACCGCTTGTATCAACCGAGTAGTGAGTCGGGGGCTACATGTATATGTGTGTTTTGTCAATAATATACGAGCTTGTCCTACTCCAGTTATGAAGCCTTACTACGACTGTCACGTTTGCCCGAGTACAGTTTTTTACATTGAGAGATTTTATTAAGTTCTGACAGACTAACTCGGCGTAGACTACACAGTCAAGTAAAGCAAATGACAACTGAGTAATAATTCAAAGCTTGGCAGCATTGCACATATATTTACACATGTTTTCCACAAAAGTTTATACATACCGACTACATGATATGTTGCTCTTACAGACCCAGGTCTCGGGTGATTATCTCAGCAGTCGGCCTCGCCCGGGCCATCAACTGCAGCGCCTCCTCGGGCGTTGTCTCCTCAGCAAACCCCTCCCCGATGGCTTCAATGTCTGCCCTCGGGTAGATTGATTTGGTCATCGCCAGGGTCTGGGCCACGCCGGCAATGACATGCTCAACCGAGTACCTCTTCAGGGCACTCGGTGAATCCTCAAGACGCGCCTCCACTTGGGGGATTCGGCTGCAGCTGGTTCCCACGGGGCGGGGATCCATCAGATCAAGGAACCCTTTCACGGACCCGACGAGGGCCTCCCGTGACTCCCTGATAACCCTTATCTCCTCTGTGTAAGCCCGATATTGGGCCTGGGCATTGGCTCTGAGGTCTGCCCGGGTCCACCGACAAGTAAACTTGTTAGACACGGCTGCAGATGGAATGATTAAAGGATTGGTTAAGATCATTGTCAAGACGGAGACTTACTCGCGTAATCGGCCTACCACTCGGCCACGGTCTTCTCTAGTCTAGCTTTTTCTTCGCCAAGCTTGATGGTGGCCTCTTTTAACTCGGCCTTTTCCCGTTCGAGCTCGGCGTTGGCCTTTGTCAGGTCGGCCTTTCCCTTTTCAAGCTTGGCCTTGGCTTCCTCAGCCTCCTTCAGCTAGGCTTCCCTCTCTGTTCGGGTCTTTAACTCGGCTTCGAGGGCTGCACGACAGATTAGTCAAGAACTCAACCTTGCAGCCATGACACAACTGGACAGTCAGAAACAACGCAGCTGGAGAAATACATCAAGGGTTTAGTCAGGAAGATGCATTCGGGGGATTTACCTCTAATCTTCCCGGCTTGGGCCCAAGTTTCATCCCTGAGCTGAGTGGTGGCATCCTTCAGCCAGGCTTCTGTTGACGCCGAAAACCCGCCGGGGGCCGTCCGGCGTCTAGGAGACACGTGAAGGCCTGGGAGATTTGCTTCACTCCAGTGCAGGTCCTAAAATCTTGAGGTTCGTAGGCGTGCCAGTCAATTTGACCCTGCAATTGACAAGGAGAAAAGATGTCAAATTCGTGAGCCAATCGGCTGGAAGCCGGCTTGGACTCATCTCATCGGCCGATAGCCGATTTGCACTGTAGCACTTATACATCGACTGGAAGCCGATGATGGCATGAGCAATAACATAATAATAAACAAGTATTAAACTAGCCGATCATCAAAGGGATGCTCAAAAATCGGCTGTAAAGTTGGTAAAGCAAGCAAGCAGGATGCGCAAGTAAATAGATTAAATGAAGTCCAACCGATCGTGGTTAAAGTTACTAGTATCGCCGCGAAGATACTGCCCGCGCCCATGCCCAGGCCCTTGCTCACATCTGTGCCCGGGCTCTTCCTCCGCTGTCCATATCCGTGCCCGGGTTCTTACCTATGCTCGTGCCCGGGTCCTTACCTGAAGTCGTGCCCGGGAACTTGACTGAGGTTGTGCCCGGGAACTTGGCTGAGGTCGTGCCCCGGGAACCTGCTTGTGCTCGCACTCGGATCGGCAGAATAAACCAATCGGCTAGCCCTTAGCCGATCGTAGCAGTAATGCAGGCAAGAATGTATAACAAGGCAAGCAGTATAATCGGCTATATTTAATAAGAGATAACTTATCGGCTAAGCACTCCGATAACAACATCGCATAAAACCCATCAGCTTATTAAGAGTAACGTTATTATTGTCAGTCTAGTAGATCGGACCCAACCGTTGCAGCACAGACTGATAATAATAACGAGATCTCGATAAGCCAATAGATCTAATGCGATCGTGATGCTAAAACATGATAACTTACCGGCTATACACCCCGATAAGACGCTTGCGCATAAAGTATCAACCTAGCAGGAACGATTTATCGCTAGCAGTTTAGTAGGTCGGACCTAACCGATGCAGCACAAACTGATGATAAACCGCTCCCAGTAAGCCGATACGATCTACGCACGCGTGATGTGATATACCTAATCAATCTATGAGATCAAACTAAACTGATGCAGCCATAGATAAAATAAATATATCGTGGTAAGCCGACTACCATAAACCGACTAGAATATCGGACCTAACCGAGGAAGTCCTAGCCGATAGGTAGCCGGGGTGACGAGACTTACCCTCTCGCAGGAGGTCGGACCTAACCGATGCAGCCCGGCTCGAGAAGCAAGATCCCGTCGGAAGGGTGGCGATGCGCCGAATTTGTATTGATCGAGTGATAATTTACAAGGTCCCCGGGTGTACGTATTTATACCCCGAGTTACATGAGTCCTTACTGGACACGGTACATGATTTCCTATTTATAACAGAAAACGCTAACAAGGCCTGACCGGACACGAGGTCAGGTTTCCTAAAGATAAACACTTGCCTAATTAATAGATACAGTAAATAACTGCCAAACAGCGGTCTTCAGGGCTCCCTCCCGGAATCGGTCTCTTCTGGATCAATTTCCGCCAGTTGACTGCAATTTCCCTTTCGACCGAATCTGATACAGGGCCTTACCAAATTTTGGCGTTAACACATGCCCCCCAATTTCGGAGTTCTCCTATAGGACTTCGAAATTCTTTCATTTTGGGCCTACAGATTTCTTCCATACCGAGGCGGCCCAAGGTAGCCCACTTGCCATAATTGTTTGAAATAGTGCCAACGGCCTCGATTCCCGCCCGGTCATCATATCTCTATAAAACGCTTCGTCTCCCTAGCCCTTTTTTACGCTTTCACATCACCAAAGCACCACCGCTTCATCTCCCAAAACTTCGACAAGCTCCAGCGAACCCAGACGAACCATCGCAACCCTTTTCTTCGGCTGTTGATTCCTGCATCTTCTTCCTCTCTCGCGATGGCATCAGCATCCGCAGTCCCTGAGGTAATCTTTCTACCCGATTATTTCCCCCGATTTTGTAATCTAGATGCACCCAATCCGCCATGTTCTTCATCTGTTCTTCGTCGTGTTCTTGTTTACTGTAGCATCTTAGAGACCAGATCTTGATCCCGGCCGCCGATTACCCAAACTTTTTCTACCATGGCCCCATGGGTAGCGAAGATCCCACAGATTTTATAAGCGCCGAGACCCAGCGTATTCCTTTCAAGAACTCGGCCATGCTAGTCAATGACTAGACCAATAGCTTCAGGTCATGGCCGAGCAAGCTGCCTGGGTGGAGGGATTGGTTCATCAGAGTATCGGCTGCGAAGAGAACCCTCTGGGAAGAATCACATATCGGCCACTGCATCAATCTCTCTCTGGCTGATATGGAAAGGAACGAACCTCTGCTCGCATCGGCCTCATACTTCTGGTCCGATGCCCTCATGCCTTCATGTTCGGGCACGGGCCGATGACTCCCACCTTGCTGGATGTGACCATGCTCACCTGCCTTGACACGACGAGCTACATCGACCCCTTCAAGCTCCGATTCAAACCTGCTCATCGGCTCCAAGCAAAGAACATCGGCGGCTGGTCCAGGTACATATCCATCCATAATAAGGGAACTGGATCAGTCGATGACCGGGAGCATGTTGCTTTTCTGAACTTATGGCTGGAACGGTTTGTTTTTGGTGGCGCAACCCTCGGCCCAACGATCAACATGCAATGTTTGGCAGAGTGCCTGGTTGATCGGAAACAGATCCCCTTGGGGCAATTCCTCCTTGGCACTACCTATCAGCTGCTTCACCAAGTGGCGACCAAGCTATCGGCCGGCCAGCCCGTCGGCCATATCAGGGGTCCTTGGTGGTTTGTGCAACTCTGGCTCAATGTATACACCTCCAAGGCCTTCTCTGGGACTTCTCTTCTCAACCAATCCTTCCTAGCCGATTACACAGAAGACCAAGATCCCATTTAGTGCCGATGCGTTTCCATGGGTGAAGCTGCATCGGCTCTTTCTGGCGGCAAGATAACCCCCGCTGGACTTAGTCAGTGGTTCAAGGGGTTTTATTATGGTTTCACCAGGGAGGCCACTCTCTGGTTTGCATATAATGACGCATCATCATTCGAGATGCCTTCTAACTTCGACCCACTTAACGCTTTGGATAATGATGAGTCCAAGGCCATATTCTTATCGGCCATCACCCCTCGTCTGCTGCCAACTGGCTTTTCTCTGGGCTGATCGCAACCATCATATGAGTTTTACCATCCATCGGTCGGCTCCCGCCAGCTTGGCCTTGGTCAGCTTCCGATCGGCCTATTCTTCATCGACAAACTTCAGGCCCGGGGCAATGTCAACAACGCCCTAGAGTATGATCGGATGCGGACTTTAACAGAACCTCTTCTTCTAGGCGACGCCACCGAGGTGTATGTCTACACTGCCAACACCAAGCTTTTTGTCCGATGGTGGTCGGAATGGAAGAAACATATATTCAGCTTAGCGGCCACCTGCTACTGTTCCCTCCTCGACGCCGAGTACATCGAATCTGATGAAGAGGTAACACCCGCAAGCCTTAATCAACATCTCCAATCATCTCTCACTCTTAATTTGCAGGCTGCCAGCGTCGAGCCCCCAACAACAAGCAACAGCGGTCGGCCGATCCTGTATCAACCCCCATCAGCCACTCCAAACTTAGGGCGCGATGCTCCATCTCCATCGGCCCTCCTCAAGGCGCCTCGGCCGATAGGACAAAAATGCAAGAAGTTAGCGCATCGCCCCTCCCTGAAGAAGCAGAAAACTGGTGCCGATGTCGTTGCCACAACGCCATCTTCTCCCCAGACAACATCGGCTCCCTCATCCCCTCAGGTATGCACCAAGTCTTGACATTAGTACTCGCTTTCTCATTCATTTTACTAGTTTCCTTTTCAGCTCGAGTCATCGGCTCCAGAACCTCAACATTCCACTGACATCCCTCCAAGCACTGAGCCGATGGCTTCTCCAACTGCCCCACTCTCAGCACCAAGTCCAACCGTCGATGAGACTGTCCCTATTCCATCGGCTGACATCGGCCTCTCCGAAGAACAACCTATTCATCTCCCTGAAGCCGATGCCACCCAAGCTGCCGATGTCCTTCCTCAGGTAATCTCTTTACGCCCATACTTCATTTTTAACCCTCTACTGATCCTTTTACCGATGTCAACTTTGCAGTCCTTAGCCGATTTGTTTTCCTTTGACATCGGCAAATACTTGGAAGCAGAAGACGAAACAGCCACTAGTGTAGCAACCAAACCGCCCTTCCCAGCCGATGTGCGTGATTACTTAACGAGCATCATCAGTCGGCTGGAAAACCCAATTGATGCGCTAGTGGAAGACTGTGGGCCGATTCGGGCAAGACTTGCAGAAATTGAACACCATCTGCCCGAAGAACTCGTCGACGCACTAACTCCTGCAGCATACCTAGAGTCTCACAGATTTAAACTCATCAAGTTTAGACAGCGCATAGCCGATCGTGCTGACCAACAGAAAATTACCCAAGACATCCAAGCCGATCGGTTATCAGCCCAAATAGAGAAGAAAAAACTTGATGACATGGCAGCTACCCCCCAAGAGCTCCAATCCAAGCTAGATCAACTGAAGAAGAAGGAGGCCGATTTGCTAGTAGAACTTGAAAAAATTCGCAAGGATCTTGAAGCAACAGAATCCTAGCTTATCGGCCTGCCGCAAGCTATCCAAGACCAAGAAGCTAAGGTTGCAGCGACGGTGCGTCAAGTCATTCATCGGCGCAAGAATTTGAAGACCATCCCGAGCTCCGATGAAGACGACATCCGTGCCATTAATGAGATTGACCAAATCCGCCTGCATGCAATCGAAACGATCCAAAAATTCATGTAAATTAATGACCGATGGCCTCTTGAAACATGTTGTTTTTGCTGTAACATATCCTGATCGGCTCTGTTGCCTGCCTCCTTCACCCTTGATAATACTTTCGTTTGCTTGATCTAAAGGCGATATCGATTGATATCGGCTGTCTTTAGGCGATGCAAAAACATCGGCTTTCCGAACTATTTTAGAAATCGGCTGCACTTAACCGATTTAAGAATTGATCCAAACGCTAGGATAGTATTTCTTGAGATATTTTCCGTTAAGCGCTTTAGCAAACTCTATCCCGTCAAGATCCTCTAATACATAGGCATTACCAGGCACACAGTGATTAATCCGATAAGGCCCTTCCCAATTAGGCGACCATTTTCTAAACTTATTATCTCTGGACCCGATCGGCAAAATCAACTTCCACACAAGATCTCCCTCGGCAAATGATTTATTCACCACCTTTTTGTTGTAATGCTGAGCTGCCTTAGCCTTGTTTTCCTTAATCCTCTCCAATGCCCTCAACCGATTCTGAGCCAAATCTTCAAGTTCATCTGTCATTAAGTTATAATAATCATCGGCTGTCAACTGATTCTGCAAAGAAATCCTCCTAGAGCCGATGTTAGTCTCCCACGGTAAAACTGCCTCATGTCCATATATTAACTGATACGGTGGCACCCGAGTAGATCCATGACATGCCATCCGATAGGCCCATAGTGAATCGGCTAATGTAGTATGCCATCGCCGCGGCTGCTCATCAATCTTCCGCTTAATCAACTTGATCAGACTCTTATTAGAAGCTTCCGCCTGTCCATTGGCCTGAGCATAATAAGGCGATGAATTTAATAACTTGATTCCCATACTGGCAGCAAACTGTTGAAACTCATCAGATACAAAGATAGACCCCTGATCAATAGTTATCGTCTGAGGAATCCCAAACCGATAAATTATATGCTCCTTTACAAACTCGATCGCTTCCTTGGACGTAACTTTCTTCAAAGGAATCGCCTCTACCCACTTGGTAAAATAATCTGTCGCCGCCAATATGAACTTATGTCCTTTACTTGATGGAGGAAAAACCTGGCCGATCATATCAATTCCCCATCCTCTGAACGGCCACGGTTTGATAATAGGATTCATAGCCGATGCTGGTGCTCGCTGTACGTTTCCAAATTTCTGACAATCTTGACACCCCTTATAATACCTGAAACAATCTTCCAGCATTGTCGGCCAAAAATACCCTACTCTTCTCAGCAACCACTTCATCTTATGAGCCGATTGATGAGTCCCACAGACGCCCTCATGCACCTCGCACAAAACCACTTTGTCTTCTTCCAAATTCAGGCACCTAAGCAGAACTCCCTCAAAAGTCCGATAATACAATTCCCCATCAAGCAGCACATACTTAGTAGCTTTATACCGAATTTTCCTGGAAACCGATTGTGACGGATTTTGCAAATAATCAATTATCTCCTGTCTCCAGTCATCGGCCTCGTTCTGAATGTCAATATCGGCTATTTCAACTTCAACCTGCCTATTCAGCCGATACCCTGAAGCAACTTGTGCAAGATCATTGGCTTCTAAATTCTGCTCCCTGGGAATATGACCTATTGATACTATCTTAAAATCCTTTAACAATTCCGTACAATCCTCATAATATGACCTCAAAACATCATCCCTGCATTCATATTCTCCAGATAATTGTTTGATCACCAATAAAGAATCGCCAACTATCTCTATGATATCGGCTCCGATTTCCTTTAAAAGTTGTAGCCCTTTTAATACCGCCTCGTATTTTGCCTGATTGTTAGTCCGATAAGGTTTAATTGTAAAAGCAAACTCAAAACTTGCCCCCCGAGGCGATATAATAACCAAGCCGATACCAGATCCATGCTTGCAAACCGATCCATCAAAAAACAAAGTCCATGGGATCGGCTCCACATAACCTTCGTGAGCTCCTCTGTGTTGTACAATGAAATCGGCCACTGCCTGCCCTTTGACTGCTTTAGCCGATTCATATATTAAGTCGAACTCTGTCAAAGCAAAAATCCATTTACCAACTCGCCCTTTCAAGACTGGAGCCGACAACATATATTTGACCACATCGGCCTGATAAACTACTGTACACTCAGCCGATAGGATATAATGCCTTAACTTCGTACATGAGAAATATAAACACACGCATAACTTCTCCACCGCAGGGTACCTTGTTTCAGCATCCAAAAGCCTTCTGCTCAGATAAGACACAACGCGCTCCTTTCCCTCAAACTCCTGTATCAAAACAGACCCGATGGATTTCTCATCGGCTAACAAGTACAACCTGAATGGTACTCCTTTCTGCGGCGGAATTAGAATAGGTGGGGAACTTAGATAGTTTTTGATCTCGTCAAATGCTTTCTGCTGTGCTACCCCCCACACAAACTCTTGATCGGCCTTCAACTTCAACAATGGAGTAAAAGACTCAATTCTCCCTGATAAATTTGATATAAACCTCCTTACGAAATTAACCTTGCCGATCAATGACTGCAACTCCGTCTTATTGCTTGGTGGATCTATAGTCTTAATGGCTCTGATACTTCGCTGACTAACTTCAATCCCTCGCTCATGAACCATAAAACCTAAAAACTGCCCAGCCGATACACCAAAAGCGCATTTATTGGGATTCATCCTTAGTTCGTATTTCTTGGCCCTCTCCAACACTTTTCGCAAATCAGCTATATGGCTTTCCTCACTTTTAGACTTAACCACCACATCATCAATGTAAATTTCTACCAACAAGCCGATGAGATCATGAAATATATAATTCATCGCTCTCTGATAAGTTGCACCGGCACTTTTCAATCCAAAAGTCATTACTACCCACTCATACAAGCCGATAGCTCCTGGACACCGAAACGCAGTCTTATGTATATCTTCTTCAGCCATAAAAATCTGATTGTATCCTGCATTGCCATCCATGAAGCTGATAATCTTGTGGCCTGAGGCTGCATCCACCAATAAATCCGCTATCGGCATTGGGTATTCATCCTTGGGGGTAGCTTTATTCAGATCCCAGAAATCAATACATATCCTCAATTTTCCGTTTTTCTTCTCCACCGGGACGATATTAGAAACCCACTCAGCATATCGGCATGGCCTTATGAACTTGGCATCATACAACCTTGTGATTTCCGCTTTGATCGGCTCATATAACTCTGCCTTGAATCTCCTTGGAGCCTGCTTGAACGGCCGATATCCTGGTTTAATGGGCAGCCGATGTTCAACAATTGATCGGCTTAATCCTGGCATCTCATGGTACTCCCAAGCGAAACAATCCCGATACTCTTTCAACAGTGTTATCAATTCTTCTCGAAGTTCAGGACTTAACCTTTTGCTTATGTACGTCGGCCTTGGCTTATCTCCTGGTCCTATGTCGATCTCCTCCAAATCATCGGCCGACGTAAATCCTTGCCCCAGTTTCCCCTCGAAGTCTTCAATGGAGCCCATCAGAGCAACAATTCAGAGCCGACTTGCTGAATCGGCTGTATCCCTTGGCTAGTGACTTAAGGTAGTCTCCTTCCCATACTTTCCCGGACAGGCAATCAACACCATCGGCTTCCCAGACTGGCAAATCGGTCATTGCAATGTTGGTTGACCGATCCGCTAGGACCACTTCGACTTGATCTCCCTGCCACTGTATCAAACATTGATGCATTGTCGAAGGCACGCAACAGTTCGCGTGAATCCAGTCCCTGCCGAGAAGCAAACTATACGACCCCTTTCCGTCGATGACGAAAAACGTGGTGGGTAATGTCTTATTCCCCACTGTCAACTCCACGTTCAATACGCCTTTCGCTTCTGATGAATTCCCACCGAAGTCTTTTAGCACCATATTTGTCTTGATCACATCTTCGGCAGTCTTCCCCAATTTCCGAAATGTGGCGTGAGGCATGAGATTAACTGCTTCCCCCCCATCAACCAGCATCTTTGTCATCGGCTTCCCATTCACATAGCCCTTGATATATAATGGCTTTAGGTGCCGATGCTCTGACTCTTCAGGTTTATCAAATATGGCTTGATCGGGTTGCAACGTTAGTTGAGCGAAAACCTCCTCATTGACTTCTTCATCCGATGAAAGTGCTTTATACTCCCGAGGCAAAAAGAACACCATATTTACTGGGGCCGATTGATCAGCTTCATCGTCCCTTTTCTTCACGCGCCATACTTGTTTAGTTCTCTTGTGACGATGATCGGCCTCTTCCTGATCTTGTCTCTGTTCTTCCTGTTGCTCTCGGTGTCGTAGTCGCTGTGCCCTTCTCTTTTGATTCTTCGTGAATATCCCACTAGGGCACCATTGAGGATTCTGGATTTGTTTTTCATGTACTTTCTCTTCATCCTCTTCAAAGAACTCTTCATGGATCGGCCCTAATCGGCTATGAACCGATGCTCTTTTTTCAAGCGACCGATCCTGTGAAAACCTCTGCTGCTGGTCATGTCGATTCCCCATATTACTGCACTCGGGGCAATCTTCAATTGATGGCAATCTCATCCCTTGATCCCAGCAGAACCGGAAGAACGTGCAGTCCCAATGCGGATTATATCTTTCTGGCTCATCCCTCTGTTCCTCATATCTTGAATATTTTTCTATCATATCCGATGAAGTAATCCTTGATTTATACCTTTGACGACTTGCTCCATCGGCCTGATCCCTTGATGATGATCCCGCATAGACCATGTTTACGGGGAACGGGTGTCCATCGATCTTCATCGGCTTCTTGTCCTCGAATTTGATTCTTCCCTGTTCGACAGCCGACTGAATTTGTTGCTGAAAAACTTTGCACTCGTTAGTATGATGCGACATAGTATTGTGCCACTTACAATATCTTTTCTTCTTTAGTTCTTCGGCTGAAGGAATCACGTGATTCGGCGGCAGTTGTATCTGCTTTTCTTGTAACAGCAAGTCAAAGATTTTATCGGCTTTACTAATATCAAAATCATACCGCTCCTCCTTGCCGATATCCTTGACCCATGGGAATGATACTGATTTCTTGTTTCTAGCCCACTCCGCCAATCCAACCTCAGCATCGGATTCCTCATCGTCTGAACTCGATGAATAAACTTGAACTTGAGCAACCCTTCTCTGATATTTATCCTTTTTCGCCTCTTGGAACCGGCTTTCATGGGCCGATACCTTCTGTACCAGGTGCGCCAGGGACTCAAACTCTTGTGATGAAAACCTCTCCTTAATTGGCGCCAAGAGACCTTGGAAAGCCAGATCGGCCAGATTGCCCATCGCTCAAGTTTAAACTGTAACATCGGTTTCTGACGTCCCGAAATCGCTGAACGTATTCCGGTACTGTTTTATCTGGCCGTTGCCTAACCGATGTCAAATCTGTCAGTCTCATCTCATGGATTCCAGCAAAGAAATACTTGTGAAACTGTTTTTCTAGATCGGCCCACCCCGAACGGAATTCGGTGGTAACGAAGAGAACCATGTAAAAGCCGATCCAGATAGAGATAAGGGGAAAAACCTAACCCTCAGAGCCTCTTCAGCCGATGCCTCCCCGCACTGTGCCAAGAATCGGCTGACATGTTCCACTGTAGACGTGTTGTCCTGCCCTGAGAACTTAGAGAAATCCGGGGCCCTGTATCGGTGTGGTAATGGAACCCTGTCAAACCACTCAGGATATGGATGCCGATACATAAATGTTTGTTCCTTGGGCTTGATCCCGAACTGCTCCCTTACTATTTCAGCAACCCTAGTTGATAGATCTTCTTCCCTCAGGTTGTCTTGTTGGTACTGGACAGGTGGAGTTTGTTGCCGATTCTGTCTATGATACTCCCTTTGGTAAGTGCCTGGATCGGCCCTGCCTCCTGGATAATTTTGCTGATATCCTCCATAATAAGCAGACCGATGATATCCAGGAGGAACATCCTGTTGCCCCCCAGCCTGGTTCTGTGTAAACAGGTTTTCTGGTATGTCTCTGCTGACGTTGTAAGCAACCTGATTCGGTTCAACCTTCGGTGGGAGGTAAACAGGACCCCGAGTAGGCTCTTGAATAATCGATCCATCCACCGTCTTCTTTATGAGATTATGAAGTGTGTTGACCAGAATCCCGGACTGATTGATAAGCGCATGATGAACTGCTTCATTCACCATCTCTTGCAAGGGTTTTACCAGTGGACTCTCAGGTGGTGTACGGCTCGATTCTCCAACCAGTACTAGCTTCGGAAACTGGGATTTTTGAATCGGCCCTTGCCTTGTCATGCTGAAAGACTCTAAGCACAGCTTCTGAAAATTGGCCATAGTTTGCTCGATTTGCTGTTTTTGTTCGTCTGTTAAATCTTCCATGCTGACCAGAATTATGTTGTCTGTTTTAACCTCCTTTCCGGCCATGTTGCAAATCTGATTGTTGAAACTCCGCGTCCCACCGGGCGTGCCAAAAACGTGTTGATGCCGAAAACCCGCCGGGGGCCGTCCGGCGTCTGGGAGACACGCGAAGGCCTAGGAGATTTGCTTCACTGCAGTGCAGGTCCTAAAATCTTGAGGTTCGTAGGCGT
Source organism: Oryza meyeriana var. granulata (assembly GCA_003991445.1). Classification (NCBI taxonomy): domain Eukaryota; kingdom Viridiplantae; phylum Streptophyta; class Magnoliopsida; order Poales; family Poaceae; genus Oryza; species Oryza meyeriana. The sequence continues at coordinate 25,517 of RYFJ01001533.1, forward strand.
GCCAGTCAATTTGACCCTGCAATTGACAAGGAGAAAAGATGTCAAATTCGTGAGCCAATCGGCTGGAAGCCGACTTGGACTCATCTCATCGGCCGATAGCCGATTTGCACTGTAGCACTTATACATCGACTGGAAGCCGATGATGGCATGAGCAATAACATAATAATAAACAAGTATTAAACTAGCCGATCATCAAAGGGATGCTCAAAAATCGGCTGTAAAGTTGGTAAAGCAAGCAAGCAGGATGCGTAAGTAAATAGATTAAATGAAGTCCAACCGATCGTGGTTAAAGTTACTAGTATCACCGCGAAGATACTGCCCGCGCCCATGCCCGGGCCCTTGCTCACATCTGCGCCCGGGGTCTTCCTCCGCTGTCCATATCCGTGCCCGGGTTCTTACCTATGCTCGTGCCCGGGTCCTTACCTGAAGTCGTGCCCGGGAGCTTGACTGAGGTCGTGCCCAGGAACTTGGCTGAGGTCGTGCCCGGGAACCTGCTTGTGCTCGCACTCGGATCGGCAGAATAAACCAATCGGCTAGCCCTTAGCTGATCGTAGCAGTAATGCAGGCAAGAATGTATAACAAGGCAAGTAGTATAATCGGCTATATTTAATAAGAGATAACTTATCAGCTAAGCACTCCGATAACAACATCGCATAAAACCCATCGGCTTATTAAGAGTAACGTTATTATTGTCAGTCTAGTAGATCGGACCCAACCGTTGCAGCATAGACTGATAATAATAACGAGATCTCGATAAGCCGATAGATCTGATGCGATCGTGATGCTAAAACATGATAACTTACCGGCTATACACCCCGATAAGACGCTTGCGCATAAAGTATCAACCTAGCAGGAATGATTTATCGCTAGCAGTTTAGTAGGTCGGACCTAACCGATGCAGCACAAACTGATGATAAACCGCTCCCAGTAAGCCGATACGATCTACGCACGCGTGATGTGATATACCTAATCAATCTATGAGATCAAACTGAACTGATGCAGCCATAGATAAAATAAATATATCGTGGTAAGCCGACTACCATAAACCGACTAGAATATCGGACCTAACCGAGGAAGTCCTAGCCGATAGATAGCCGGGGTGACGAGACTTACCCTCTCGCAGGAGGTCGGACCTAACCGATGCAGCCCGGCTCGAGAAGCAAGATCCCGTCAGAAGGGTGGTGATGCGCCGAATTTGTATTGATCGAGTGATAATTTACAAGGTCCCCGGGTGTACGTATTTATACCCCGAGTTACACGAGTCCTTACTGGACACGGTACATGATTTCCTATTTATAACAGAAAACGCTAACAAGGCCTGACCGGACACGAGGTCAGGTTTCCTAAAGATAAACACTTGCCTAATTAATAGATACAGTAAATAACTGCCAAACAGCGGTCTTCACGGCTCCCTCCCGGAATCGGTCTCTTCTGGATCAATTTTCGCCAGTTGACTGCAATTTCCCTTTCGACCAAATCTGATACAGGGCCTTACCAAATTTTGGCGTTAACAGCTTCCCTCCCCGCGTGGCGCTCCTCCATCTCAGCCTTCAACGCCCGGAGTTGCTCTAATTTCGTGAGACAGGGGGCCATTTCGATCAGGATCTCGGTCATCTCCTCATTTTGATCAACAAGCTTCTGTTCAGGGAGAGAACAAGTCAAGAGCAGAGTCAGATGTCAGAACAGGAAGACCACCAGGACTCCACCGCAAGAATCATACCCGAACCCCCTGGGACCCGGCAATGGCGGCACAAAGCAAGCTTTCACGTTCCCTTTTCGCCGCGGCCTCATTGAGCTTGAACCTCCTCGTGGTTCCATCAGGTGCCGTCTAGGTGAACATCCGGGGGAACTTACGTGGAGGAGCTTCAATCCGAGGAAGGTTCGGGATCTCCGGTGGCGACGACGATGACGACGACCATGACGGCGACGGGGTCCTAGCCCCCACGCCGGCGTCCCCTGTGGCCTCGGGGGTCGACTCGGGGGCTCTGGCAACGGCCTCAGCAGCGGGCGTCGACTCAGGGGCTGGGGCAGCAACCTTAGTAACCGCCTCTTGGTCAGGCGGCACCAACGACCCCGCAGTCGGGATCACCTCAGTCTCCGTGACTAGGCTGGCCACCAGCTCAGCGGGTGTGCTCGCGGGGGCCGGCTCGGCTGGGGCGGGCTCTTCAAGGGGAGCGGTCGGAGCGGTCTCCTTGAGATCGATATCGGCACGCTTCCTGCATGGCAAAACAGACATCAAAATACTACTGCAACAGACAAGAATCTCAGAAGATCCAGAGCAGCTTACCTCTTGGAGAACTTGAGTTTCCCACCAGGCGATCTATGTCCCGGTGGAGTGCTATGCCTAGTTGTCGGCCTGGTCGGCGAAGCAGTCGATGGCGGCATGGCAACTAGAGGCGGTCCCGTTGGTGGCGTGTCCGACTCGGGCATCCGTCTACTTGGCAGCGCCTGCTCGAACCGTGTATTCGGCGTTGCTTTTGCCGGGCTCGGCAATCTCGAGCTCGGCCGTACTGGTCCCAACCTGGGACTTGATCGCCTGGGTGCCGCGGCGGTGGTGTCCTTTATCTTCAGACCTCCTACCACGGCACGCGGCGTCATGGCCCCCTCGCCCCGATATAGAACAGGCTTTTTCCCCTCTCTCTTGGAGTCGGGTTGGGCAGCAGGGGGGCTCCTCAGCCTCTTCTTCGATTTAACGGCTGACAATGGGCGGGAGTCCTCATCGAATTCCTCGCACCACTACAGATGAATCAACAAAGTACATCACACAATGCTGGGCAATCGCAGATACAAGCCCACAGGCATTCGTCACAGAAGAAGGACAAAGATTACCTTGGGACGGGGCCGAAGGAAGCTATAAGCCGCGGTCCAGCGTTTATCGTCTTTGGTCTCGATCACCCCCTCGGAGAAGTAACCAAACAGGGTCTCGATCACCTTATACTGGTCGGCCGACTCGTGGCTTACTCGGTCAAGATCATATTTGCCCTGAAAATCCCAGCCGAACGCGCTCCTCAGCTTCAGCGGCTAGATGCACCGAGTCAGGAAACGCCGGGCCACCCAAGGCCCAGTCAGGCCAGCTTCCTTAAGCTTATCTAATTTCCCCAACAATTGATGCATCTAGCCCATCTCCTCAAAGGTTGGATCTGCTGGCCAATTTGGTGAAACTACCGGTGGCAAGCCGGTGAATGGACGCAAGGAGGGAGCCAGATCTGCGCAATAGAACCACTCCTTGTGCTAGCCTTTCAAGGAAGATTTCAAGGGGAGATCAAGATATGTTTTCTTCCCATCACTCCTCAACTAGAGACCAGCCCCCCAATCACATTGATATTATTCTTGGAGGGCTGGGGTTTGATGTGGAACAGATGCCTAAAGAAATTAAAATGGGGCTCCACACCCAAAAAGCACTCGCAGAGAGTAACAAATATGGAGATTTGAAGAATCAAGTTGGGATTCAAATTCACCAACTCCAACCCATAGAAGTCAAGGATGCGGCGGAAGAACGCAGAAGAGGGAAGGCACAAACCCCGATCGAAAAAAGAGGCAAAAACTACTGTTTTGCTAGATTGGGGATTTGGGACCGACTCACCCTTAGCCGGCCGCCAACGGATCACCTCCTGGCTTGGCAACTTCAATTGACTCTCCAGCAGCTTCAGTTTCACCGAGCCGCAATCCAAAGTCGGCCAAACATTCCCTGGCGCACCCGCAGGATCATAGCTTTCGACATGGTTGGGGGTGGAGAGATTTGAGGGAAAAGCGATTGGGGGCTTGGAACAGACGAAGAGGACTGGAATCACCCGAGTTCGAGCGGGGAACAGCAGCAGTAGCAAACCCTAGCCAAGCAGGAGGCGAAAAGTTGGGCGCGGAGGCGGAAGACGAAGCGATTGGCTGATTTGGGAAGGAGAAGGAATCTTTTTCTCTATCCCCGCTTTTTATAGAGCCAATACCGACTAATGGGCTTGGGCCACACAGTCGGTACTAAGCCACCAAGACATGAGTTCCTACAGTAGCATGCTCCATGTGGGCCGCCCGCAGGCTGAATTGAAATTATAGCGCTGGTGCTACCAACAGGAGCCGATGAGATAAACAGATATGCTTCATGAGAGCCTTATTGCTAAACATATATGTTTGGATATCTGTTTTATCCACTAGGTCTCGAGGATATATCTTTACAAGGATCACAAGCTGGTCTTCATTAAAATTGGGGATACAGGTATCTTTCTCGAGTACACCTAACCACGCAATGGATTTATTTTCATACAGTGGTACTCGGCCTACATGCTTGGCCAACAGTTGCCATGAGCAACATTATTCCGGCTGATATGATGCTGAAGAGTCTAACTCCAAGTAGTGCACTACTTGGGAGAGACTATAAATATCTTTTTCAGCTGACATGATGCTGAGGAGTCTAACTTTCGAGTGGGACGCCACTTGGGAAAGACTATAAACCTCCTATTCCAGCTGACATGAAGCTGAAGAGTCCTATATATGAGTGGCATGCTACCCGGCAAAACTATAAATCATATTCCGGTTGACATGATACCGAAGAGTCTCATATACCAGTAGTAATCTACTTGGGAAAGACTGCAAGGTTAAAGATCTTTGACTTTATGTTTAATTGTCTTCACAATTAAGCACAAAGTCGGGGGCTACACCTAATAGGTGTGCCTATTTGGCGCACACTATTCATTCACCAACATGAAGCCCTTCATAGCCTCGTTGCCAGCTAACATGAAGCAAGACTTGGGAGGAAGGAGCACTCGGACAAAGAGCACTCGGGAGCAATGCACTCGTGCAATCTTCACCGTGGAGGACGAGCACTCGGCATCAGCTGTGACTCAACTATGAAGGTCTCAGGGGCTACTGTGGAGGCCATGGGCCCCGGGTACCTCTTCACAAGCATATGGGCCACTTGAATAGAGGATGGGCCGAGTCTTATAATTAGAGATAAGATAGCACCCGGCAGACTTTGCCTTGTACAATAAGGAAAATACTGTCTTAGTCGGATAAGTTTCTATCTCTAAGAAGGAAATCCCTTGGCCGTATTCGGCTGGGATTCCTATCCTGTACCCCAGCCCCCTAGGGTATTACCTAGGGCAAGGCAGGGCGCCCCATAAGGGCGAGAGATCATTGATCGACAAACACCTTAGAGGAATTACACCACAACTGGACGTAGGGTATTACCTCACCTCGAGAGCCTGAACCAGTATAAACCTTCTTTGCGTTCCTCTGCAATCCACCGAGTTTCCCCTTGCCGAGTAGCCCTATAGTTCTATTGCCGGTGTAAAACATCGACACATATACCAGTAGTATACTACTCAGGAAAGACTACGAGGTTAAAGATCTTTGACTTTATGTTTAATTGTTTTCACAATTAAGCACAAAGTCGGGGGCTACAACTAATACGTGCGCCTATTCGGCACACACTATTTATACATCTACATGAAGCCCTTCATAGCCTCGCTGCCAACTGACATGAAGCAGGACTCGGGAAGAAGACGCACTCGGACAAAGAGTACTCGGGAGCAATGCACTCGGGAAGACTTCACCGTGGAGGATAGGCACTCGGCATCAACTGTGACTCAACTATGAAGGTCTCAGGGGCTACTGTGAGTGCCATGGGCCTCGGGTACCTCATGACAAGCATATGGGCCACTCAGATAGAGGATGGGCCTGGCCTTGTAATTAGAGATATAGTAATCCCTAGCAGACTTTGCTTTGTACGATAAGGAAAACACAATCCTAGTTGGGTGCGTTATATCTCTAAGAGGAGATCCCTTAGCCGTAATCCGGTTGGAACTCCTACCTTGTAACCCTGTCCCCCAGTATATAAGGGGAGGCAGAGCGCCCCCTGAGGGCAGGTTCACACGGTTCATCAGAATCGCCACCATAATTCCTCAAAGGAATACACCCTAAACTGGACGTAGGGTATTACCACTCATCGAGGGCCTGAACCAGTATAAAATTTCCTTGTGTTCCTTTGCAGTCCATCTGATTTCCCCTCGCCGAGTAGCCCCATAATCATATTACCGATGTAAAACATCGACAAGTCTCATCCACCTCAAAGCGACGCCGAGTGGCTAGCTCCAGTCAGCCGCATATGGAGGCACGCCAGATGTCACTCGGCAACCCCAACAACAACCGGCGGCATCAAAGCAACCGTTGGGACAACCAGGATCTCCGAGGCTGACTACGGTGTGACCTTCGGCAGGACATCAACGCTCGACGCCGCGAACGAGAGGAAGACGAGCAACGCCGATTGGAAGACGAGAGTGAGCGCTTCAGCCTCCACCACGAATGGTTTCATCGCCGTGGCTGGAGCCGGAGTCCTCACACAGATGAAGGTATACCAGACTTCACCCACGAGCTGCAACAAGTCGACTGGCCATCAGGTTTCAAGCCGGCTGGAATTGAAAAATACGACAGGAAGACCAACCACGAGTCCTGGTTCACGGTCTACACTCTGGCGATCCGAGCAGCTGGAGGAGATCACAAGGTCATGGCTAACTACCTCCCAGTCATTCTAACCGACTCGGCGAGGACATGGCCAACAGGACTTCCAAAGCGGTCAATCAGTTCCTGAGGGGAACTCCGGGAACACTTCATCTCCAACTTCCAGGGAACATACGAGAGGCCATCTTCTGAGTACGACTTATATCAGTTGCATCAAAGGAAGAATGAGTCTCTTCGTGACTTCATCAAGAGGTTTTCTAAAAAGAAGAACTCAATCCTGAAGATCAAGGACGAGGTCGTCATCACCGCCTTTCGAAAAGGGGTCAAAGACACCTCGTTCATCGCTAAATTCACTCGGAAGCCTCCCAACTCTGTCAAAGCCCTATTCGACATGGCGAACAAGTACACCGACTGGGCCGACGCTGTTGCTGAGGCTCTCGATGGCAAAAAGGCACCCTGACAGAAGAAGCGGAAGTACACCGATAATGCGGACCCGACTAAATTGGGAACCGCAAACGCAAGTCGGACGGCTTCATTGTGGCAGTCGGTCACAACAGTCTTCGACTTTCAACAACGGGAGATTATCAGAACAACTAGTGACGTGCTCGGGGGACTCAAAAGCCCAAACGCAAGGATGGCATCCCCACTCCCAAATACCGAACAGCTAAGTCGCTTTCTGATAAATATTTCCTCACTCGGCCTCACCAATGCCGCAGCCACTTACACCTAATAGGTGTACAAGCTGCACCTTTTTTCTGTTTTTGCTCTTAAATGATTGCAAAAGTACTCGAGTAGCATAAATTCCGATCTGTGAAATTTTGCTCCATGAAAGACGAACTCAAGTCACCCAAAACGCGTGTCTGGGAAAGAGCCATGAGCCAAGAGCCATGAGCCAACTCCCGACGCTAGGGGGCTATGATTAGTCGGGCAGAGTGCTTAAACGTAAGGGGTCAACTACTCGGGGAAATTAGTATCAATAAGAGGAAGAACATGTATTTACATATATTGTAAAATACATAAATTTTATTTCAGTGATTGTTTTCATCATAGATACTACTCATCCGACATGTTTATAATGCAGTGCCAATTCCGGATATGCATGATAGGAACTCAGGGCTACGAGCCTATCTCCTACACTCGGGGCTGGACCAGTCTACCAAGATACGCTCGGAATGCTCCATGAGGGCTACTGACTGAGTACTTGCGCCAGTCGGGACGTCATCTTCCCTGGCTATGCTCCATGTGGGCTAACAACTGACCTCTGACACCAGTCGGAGCTCGGTCACTACTTTGCTAGGTGAGGTACACCCCATGAGGGTCGCCAGCCGAATCCTATGCTAATGCAAGGTTCGGGTACCTTATTCCGCTAACAACCAACCTCCGGCGCCAGTCGGAGTTCGGGTACCACTCGGTTGGGTAAGGTACGCCCCACGAGAGTCGCCAACCAAATCCTACGCTAATGCGAGGTTCGGGTACCTTATTCGGCTAATATAATCGACCTTCGACAACAGTCGGGGCTCGTGTAACACTCGGCTAGATAGGGTACGCGCCATGAGGGTCGCCAGCCGAATCCTGTGCTAATGCTAGGTTCGGGTACCTTATTTGGTCACAACTCTGTTGGGTAGGGTACGCCCCATGATGGTCGCTAGCCAAAGCTTATGCTAATGCAAGGATCGGGTACCTTATTTAGCTTTACCAAAGTCAGAGAAGACCTATGTCGTCAAAGCGCATCTGGAGTTCTCATGCACTGCGTCGCACCTGAGAAGGGCAAGCAGATCCTGCAATATACCTACTCGGGCATACGTGACAACCATGCTACATCCAGAACATAAGTCGGAAAGGCTTGCAGACAAGGATTCTTCTGGCTGATTGCAGTTACCAACGCTGGAGTACTCATCCTGACATGCGATGGATGTTACTTTTATAAGGCTGCACTGGGGAGGTCGGTTTAGGCCGGCTTATTCAGTAGTAGGCCACTAAGATATAAGTCTCTATAGTAACACACTCAATTTGGGCCGTTAGCAGGCTGTGTTAAAATCACAGTGCTGGTGTTGCTTACAGAGATCGATTGGATAATCAGATATGCTTCATGAAAGCCTCATTGCTGAACACATATGTTCAGATATCTGTATTATTCACTAGGTATTGAGAATATATCCTTATAAGGATCACAAGCTGGTCTCCATTAAAATTGAGGATGCATGTATCTCTCAAGTACACCTGACCACATATTGGATTAAAATCCATAAAGTGGTACTCGGCCTACATGCTTGGTCAATAATTGCCATGAGCAAAACATTTTCCCAGCCGACATGACGCTGAAGAGTCTTACTTCTGAGTGGGACGCTACTCGGGAAAGACTATAAACACTTTTTCCAGCTGACATAAAGCTGAAGAGTCTAATTTTTGAGTAGTATACTACTCAGAAAAGACTATAAATAATCACCCCGGCTGACATGATGGCAATGAGTCTCATATACCAGTAGTATACTACTCGGGAAAGACTTAACAATATTCCGGTTGACATGATACCGAAGAGCTTTATATACCAGTAGTGCACTACTCGAGAAAGGCCACAAGGTTAAAGGTCTTTGACTTTATGTTTAATTGTTTCACAATTAAGCACAAATTCGGGGGCTACACCTAATAGGTGCGCCTATTCAACGCATACTATTCATCCTTCTACATGGAGCCATTCATAGCCTCGCTGCCAGCTGATATGAAGCAGGACTCGGGCGAAGAAGCACTTGGACAAAGAGTACTCGGGAGCAATGCACTCGGGAATACTTCACCATGGAGGATGAGCACTCGGCATCAGCTGTGACTCAACTATGAAGGTCTCAGGGGCTGCTGTGGAGGCCATGGGCCCCGGGTACCTCATGACAAGCATATGGGCCACTCGGATAGAGGATGGGCCTAGCCTTGTAATTAGAGATATGATAGAACCCGGCCAACTTAGCCTTATACGATAAGGAAAGTACAGTCCTAGTTGGGTGCGTTGTATCTCTAAGAGGAGATCCCTTGGTCGTAATCCGGCTGGGACTCCTACTTTGTAACCCTGTCCCCCAGTATATAAGGGGAGACAGGGCGCCCCCTGAGGGCACAACCATACAAGTTCATCAAAACTACCACCGTATATCCTCAAAGGAATACACCCCAACTGGACGTAAGGTATTACCTCACATCAAGGGCCTGAACCAGTATAAACTCCCTGTGTTCCTTTGCAATCCACTGAGTTTTGATCCAACGAGTAGCCCTATATTTATATTACCGGTGTAAAACATCGACACCTTGATCTTCGGGATTGAATTCTTCTTCTCAGAAAACCTCTTGATGAAGTCACGAAGAGACTCATTCTTCCTTTGATGCAACTGATATAGGTCATACTCGGAAGATGGCCTCTCGTATGTTCCCTAGAAGTTGGTGATGAAGCGTTCCCGGAGTTCTCCCAGGAGCCGATTGATTGCTTGGGAAGTCCCGTTAACCATGTCCTCGCCGAGTCGGCTAGAGCAACTGGGAGGTAGTTAGCCATGGCTTTGTGATCTCCTCCTGCTACTCGAATCGCCAGAGTGTAGACTATGAGCCAAGACTCGGGATCGGTCTTCCCATCGTATTTTTCAATTCCAGTCGGTTTGTGTCGATGTTTTACACTGGCAATATGAATATGGGGCTACTCGGCGGATGGAAACTCGGTGGATTGCAAAGGAACACAGAGGGATTTTATACTGGTTCAGGCCCTCGATGTGAGGTAATACCCTACGTCCAGTTTGGGGTGTATTCCTTTGAGGAATTATGGTGGCGATTCTGATGAACCATCTCAACCTGCCCTCATGGGGCGCCCTGCTTCCCCTTATTGTCGATGTTTTACACCGGCAATAAATATATGGGGCTAGTCGGCGGATGTAAACTCGGTGGATTGCAAAGGAACACAGAGGGATTTTATACTGGTTCAGGCCCTCAATGTGAGGTAATACCCTACGTCCAGTTGTGGTGTTATTCCTTTGAGGATTTGTGGTGGTGATTCTGGTGAACCAACTCAACCTGCCCTCATGGGGCGCCCTGCCTCCCCTTATATACTGGGGGACAGGGTTACAAGGTAGGAGTCCCCATCGGATTACGACTAAGAGATCTCCCCTTAGAGATATAACGCACCCGACTAGGACTGTATACTCCTTTCTATACAAGGCGAAGTCTGCCGAATCTAGCTATATCTCTAATTACAAGGCTAGGCCCATCCTCTGTCCGAGTGGCCCATATGCTTGTCATGAGGTACCCGGGGCTCATGGCACCCACAGTAGCCCCCGAGACCTTCATAGTTGAGTCACAGCTGATGCCGAGTGCTCATCCTCCACGGTGAAGTCTTCCCGAGTGCATTGCTCCCGAGTACTCTTTGTCTGAGTGCTGCTTCTTCCCGAGTCTGCTTCATGTCAGCTGGCAGCGAGGCTATGAAGGGCTCCATGTAGATGTAGGAATAGTGTGCGCCGAATAGGCGCACCTATTAGGTGTAGCCCCCCTTTGTGCTTAATTGTGAAGACAATTAAACATAAAGTCAAAGATCTTTAACCTTGAAGTCTTTCCCGAGTAGATTACTACTGGTATATGAGACTCTTCGGTATCATGTCAACCGGAATATGATTTACAGTCTTGCCGAGTAGGGAACTACTCGTATATAGGACTCTTCGACTTCATGTCAGTCGGAATGTGTGTTTATAGTCTTGCCGAGTAGGATGCTACTCGTATATGGGACTCTTCAGCGTCATGTCAGCTGGAAAGGGGGTGTTTATAGTCTTTTCCGAGTAGTATACTACTCGAAAATTAGACTCGTCGGCATCATGTTAGCCGGGATGATTATTTATAGTCTTTCCCAAGTAGTATACTACTCGAAAATTAGACTCGTCAGCTTCATGTCAGCTGGAAAAGGTGCTTATAGTCTTTCCCGAGTGGCGTCCCATTCGGAAGTTAGACTCCTCCGCATCATGTCAGCGGGAATGAGAAATTTATAGTCTCTCCCGAGTAGTGCACTACTCGAAAGTTAGACTCTTCAGCGTCATGTCGGCTGGAATAATGTTACTCATGACAACTGGTGGCCACGCATGTAGGCCGAGTACCACTTTATGAAAATAAATCCACGGCGTGGTCAGGTGTACCCGAGAAAGATACCTGCATCCCCAATTTTAATGAAGACCAGCTTGTGATCCTTGTAAGGATATATCCTCGAGACCTGGTGGATAAAACAGATACCCAAACATATATGTTAGCAATAGGCTCTCATGAAGCATATCTGTTTACCTCATCGGCTCCTGTTGGTAGCACCAGCGCTATAATTTCAACTCAGCCTACGGGCGGCCCACATGGAGCATGCTACTGTAGGAACTCATATCTTGGTGCTACTACCAAATAAGCCGGCCTGAGCCGACCTATCCAGCATAGCTCTATAGAAGTATCATCCATCGGCATGTCAGGGATGAGTTTTTTGGTGTTGGTAACCGCAATCAGCCAGAGAATCCTTATTCGCAAGCCTTTCCGACTTACGTTCTGGATGCAAACTGGTTGCCACATAAGCCTGAGTGGGTATAAACGCAGGATCTGCTCGCCCTCCTCAGGTGTGACGCAGTGCATGAGAACTCCGGATGCACTTTGACGATGTAAGTCTTCTCTGACTTGGGTAAAGCCAAACAAGTACCCGAACCTTGCATTAGCAGAGGGTTCGGCTGGCGACCCTCATGGGGCGTACCCTATCCAACAGAATTATAGCCAAGCTAGGGCACCGAACCTTGCATTAGCATAGGATTCGGCTAGCGACCCTCATGGGGCGTACCAACCTGACAGAACCGTGACCAAATAAGGTACCCGAACCTAGCATTAGCGTAGGATTCGGCTGGCGACCCTCATGGGGCGTACCCTACTTAGCCGAGTGGTATACAGCCCCGACTGGCGCCGGGGGCCGATTGTTGGCTCGCATGGAGCGTAGTCGGGAAGATGACGTCCCAACTGGCGCAAGTACTCGGTGAGTAAGCCCTCATGGAGCATCCCGAGTGTATTTTGGCAGACTTGTCCAGCCCCCGAGCGTAGGAGATGGCTCGCAGCCCTGAGTTCCTGTCACGCGTATCCGGAGCTGGGCCTGCAATATAAAGATATTGGATGAGTAGCATCTGATGATGAAAACAATCATCCGAATTAAATGTATTTTACAATATATGTAAATTCATGTTCTTCCTCTTATTGATATTAATTTCCCGAGTAGTTGATCCTTACGTTTAAGCACTCTGCCCGACTAGTCATAGCCCTAGCGTCGGGAGTTGGCTCATGGCTCTTTCCCAGACACGCGTTTTGGGGTGACTTGAGTTCGTCTTTCATGGAGCAAAGTTTCACGGATTAGGATTTATGCTACTTGAGTACTTTTGCAATCATTTAAGAGCAAAAACAGATAAGAGTGCGGCTTGTGCACCTATTAGGTGTAAGCGGCTGCGGCATTGGTAAAGCCGAGTGAAGAAATATTTATCAGGAAGCGACTTAGCTGTTCGGTATTTTGGAGTGGGGATGCCATCCTTGCGTTTGAGCTTGTGAGCCCCCGAGCATGTCACTTGTTGTCCTGATAGTCTTCAGTTGTTGAAAGTCGAAGACGATTGTGACCGACTGCCACAATAGAGCTGTCTGACTTGCGTTTGCGATTCCCAGCTTTAGTCGGGACCGCGTCGTTGGTGCCCTCCCGCTTCTTCTGTCAGGATGCCTTTTTATCTTCAAGGGCCTCAGCAACAGCATAGGCTGAGTCGGCGTATTTGTTCGCCATGATGAATAGAGCCTTGACAGAGTTGGGAGGCTTCCGAGTGAATTTGTCGATGAACGAGGTGTCTTTGACTCCTTTTCGAAAGGCGGCGATGACGACCTCATCCTTGATGTTTGGGATCGAATTTTTCTTCTCAGAGAACCTCTTGACGAAGTCACGAAGAGACTCGTTCTTCCTTTGATGCAACTGATATAAGTCGTGCTCGGAAGATGGCCTCTCGTATGTTCCCTGGAAGTTGGCGATGAAGCGTTCCCGGAGTTCTCCCCAGGAGCCGATTGATTGCTTGGGAAGTCCTGTTAGCCATGTCCTCGCTGAGTCGGCTAGAGCGACTGGGAGGTAGTTAGCCATGACTTTGTGATTTCCCCCAGCTGCTCGGATCGCCAGAGTGTAGACCGTGAGCCAGGACTCGGGATTGGTCTTGCCATCGTATTTGTCGATGCCTGTAGGCTTGAAACTCGACGGCCAGTCGACCTGTTGTAGCTCCTGGGTGAAGGCCGGTATGCCTTCGTCTTCATGAGGACTCCGACCCCGACTACGGCGGAGAAACCGCTCGTGGTGGAGGCCGAAATGCTCGTTCTCGTCTTCCAGTTGGCGTTGCTCGTCCTCTTCTCGTTCGCGGCGCCGAGCATTGGTGTGCTGCCGAAGATCGCGCCATAGTTGGCCTCGGAGATCCCGGTTGTCCCGACGGTCACTTCGATGTTGCCGGTTGTTGTTTGGGTTGCCGAGTGACGTTTGGCGTGACTCCGTGTGCAGCCGACTAGAGCCGGCCGCTCGGCGTCGCTTTGAGGTAGACGAGACTGCCATTGGGGATGCCGACCGGTTGGTCGGTATGAGGGTATCGCCCGACTGTTGGTGCTGCTGACATGCAGCAGCGGTAAGCATGGCTTTTATCCTTGCGATCGTCGGGGTGGCCTGATGATCAGGCCCAAGCTGGACTGTGTCCAGTAGGGTTGCAGCGGCCACGATGTTCTGTTGGGGAGTAACGAAGACATCGTGGTCGCTGACTCGGGTTTGGAGGACTTGCTGCTGAGCGGTTTGCCCAGCCCTGCGTAGATCGTCATTGCGGGCGTGCAGGCGTCTTGCTTCTTCCTCCTGTTGTTCTTGCAGTCGGCAGGCCTCCTCCTCTTGTGGCTCGTGTCGTCGGCATGATTCCTGAGTAGGAGTAGAGCCTCTGGATGCCATGAAAATTTCTCGCGGCGGAGTGAAGCTTGCCGAGCTGGTGTCCGACTTGGAGTCAGAATCCGACTGGGAGTCGTAGTTCGACTGAGAGTCGTAGTCGAATAGTCGACGGGGGTTATTACAACTCCGACCTTCCTAGATCCGATCTCGAGCGGCTCGGGCATTTCCGAGTCGAACTCCAGAGGATCGGGTTTGCCGCGTCGGATGTAATTGCAGATTTCCGCGCGGCGTCGCCGAGTCCGAACGGGAAATTGACGATCTCTTCCTTTTTTGGCCCGACCTCGGCCGGCTCAAAACCGAGTCCGAGTCGAACACCGAAAGAAAGAGTTGTCCCTGGACTCAGGTGTATTGGAGGTTGCCGCAACATGTCGTGAAAGATTGCTGCAGCATCGTGTAGGCCGACTGGCGCGGAGTCGGCTGGTTCCCTGGCAGATCGGATCGAGTCCGAGTCGGCCAAGGTGACATTGCCGATCTGGTCAGCGACGAAGTCGAGGCTTCTGAATGCGATTGTATCTCTGGGGGAGAGTTTGCCGCCGTCGACTTCGGTTGTTGGATCCATCGAGCTTGTAGATGTAGATCGCGCCGGAGCCCCTACCTGGTGCGCCAACTGTCGATGTTTTACACCGGCAATAAATATATGGGGCTAGTCGGCGGATGTAAACTCGGTGGATTGCAAAGGAACACAGAGGGATTTTATACTGGTTCAGGCCCTCAATGTGAGGTAATACTCTACGTCCAGTTGTGGTGTTATTCCTTTGAGGATTTGTGGTGGTGATTCTGGTGAACCAACTCTTCAACCTGCCCTCATGGGGCGCCCTGCCTCCCCTTATATACTGGGGGACAGGGTTACAAGGCAGGAGTCCCCATCGGATTACGACTAAGAGATCTCCCCTTAGAGATATAACGCACCCGACTAGGACTGTATACTCCTTTCTATACAAGGCGAAGTCTGCCGAATCTAGCTATATCTCTAATTACAAGGCTAGGCCCATCCTCTGTCCGAGTGGCCCATATGCTTGTCATGAGGTACCCGGGGCTCATGGCACCCACACTTATATACTAGGGGACAGGGTTACAAGGTAGGAGTCCCAACCGGATTACGATTAGGAGATCTCCCCTTAGAGATATAATGTACCCGGCTAGGACTGTATATTCCTTATTGTACAAGGCAAGGTCTGCCGAGGGTTACCATATCTCTAATTACAAGGCTAGGTCCATCCTCTATCCGAGTGGCCCATATGCTGGTTATGAGGTACCCGGGGCCCATGGCACCCACAGTTTGAAGCCTGGTGGCCAGTCGACTTGTTGCAGCTCATGGGTGAGGGCTGGTATACCTTCATCTGCATGAGGACTCCGGCTCCTTCTGCGATGGTGAAACCGCTCGTGGTGGAGGGCGAAGCGCTCGTTCTCATCTTCCAATTGGCGTAGCTCGTCTTCCTCTCGTTCGTGGTGCCGAGCCTTGATGTCCTGCCGAAGGTCACGCCATAGTTGGCCTCGGAGATCCTAGTTATCCCGACAGTCGCTTTGACACCGCCGGTTGTTGTTGGGGTTGCCGAGTGACGTCTGGCGTGACTCCGTGTGCGGCTGACTAGAGCCGGCCGCTCGGTGTCGCTTTGAGGCGGATGAGACTACCGTTGGGGAAGCCGACTTGTTAGTCGGTATGAGTGTATCGCCCAACTGTTGACGCTGCTGGCATGCAACAGCAGTGATCATGGCTTTTATCCTTGCTATAGTTGGGGTGGCCTAGTAATCAGGCCCAAACTAGAGCGTGTCCAATAGAGTTGCAGCGGCTATGATGTTCTGTTGGGGTGTAACGAAGACGTCGTGTTCGCTAACTCGGGTTTGGAGGATTTGTTGCTGAGCAGTCCGCCTAGCCCTGCGCAGTCGTTGTTGCGGGTGTACAAGCGTCTTGCTTCTTCCTCTTATTGTTCTCATAGTCGGTGGGCCTCCTCCTCTTGCTGCTCGTGTAGTTAGCATGATTCCTAAGTGGGAGCTGAGCCCTTGGATATCATAAAAACTTCACGTGGTGGGGAGAAGCTTGCCGAATTGCTATCCGACTTAGAGTCAGAATCCGACTGAGAGTCGAAGTCGGTATAATTGATGGGGGTGATAATGACTCCGACCTTCCTAGATCCGATCTCGAGCAGCTTTGGGCCATATCCGAGTCGAACCCCAGGGGATCGGGTCTGCCTCGTCAGATGCTGATCGCAGTTGTCCGCGGCGTTGCCGAGTCCGAACGGGAGTGTCGATGTTTTACACCAGCAATATGAATATGGGGCTACTCGTCAGATCGAAACTCAGTGGATTGCAAAGGAACACGGGGAGGTTTATACTGGTTCAGGCCCTCGATGTGAGGTAATACCCTACGTCCAGTTGTGGTGTATTCCTTTGAGGATGTATGTTCGCTTCTATGAGCTTATGCCCTCAGGGGGCGCCCTGCCTTCCCTTATATACTAGGGGATAGGGGTACAAGGTAGGAGTCCCAGCCAAATTACAGCCAAGGGATCTCCTCTTAGAGATATAACCTACGCGACTAGGACTGTATATTCCTTATCATACAAGGCAAAGTCTGCCGGGTACTATCATATCTCTAATTACAAGGCTAGGCCCATCCTCTATCCGAGTGGCCCATATGCTTGTGGATGAGGTACCACAGGGCCCATGGCCTCCACAGCAACCCCAGAGATCTTCATAGTTGAGTCACAGCTGATGCCGAATGCTCATCCTCCACGGTGAAGATTGTCCGAGTGCTTCCTCTTCCCGAGTCCTACTTTGTGTCAACTGGCAGCGAGGCTATGAAGGGCTCCATGCAGATGTATGGATAGTGTGCGCCGAATAGGTGCACCTATTAGGTGTAGCTAGGGGTGAAAATAGATCAAAAACAGTCGGAAACTAGCTATACCATATTTGTTTTCATACTTTTTTCGGAATCGGAAACCTCAGATACAAAAACGGAATCGAATATTACCGGATACAGATACGGAGCGAATACAAATCGGAATGAATATGGTAACAAATATTTATTCGAATATAAAAACCCCTCAAACTGAACTTTACAAACCAACGAAGAGAGACAACTTATTATTTTTTTGTAAAACAATATATCAATATTTCCAAATTTTTAGCTAAATAATATATACAACAAATTTCAAGCATCCATATCAACAACACATAACTAATTTCGAGCCGGAGCACGTAGTCGGCACCCTCGTCGTCCCTGCCTCCATAAAGAGCATGCAGCCGCAGCAGCACGCGCTTCCGTGCCATGCTCCTCTCCGCCGCACCGACTTCCCCGGTTTCGGCGCCGGCGGCACCATCATGGCAGTGGCTGTCGCCCCAGCCGAGCACGGCGCGACCACGCATTGGCACCGAGCCGGGGACTCCTCCCAGAAGATGTCGTACGCCCAGGCACCTCCCTTCCACTCGACGAGGTCATGCAGGCGCGCCTGGAGCTCGGCCGACGATGGCGACGCTGACGCCGCCTCCGGCGCGTCGAGGTGCGGCGGCATGGTGGCCATGTGGTGCGCCGCGTCGTGCCCCAGCACCGCCGCGAACAGCGCGGTGTCCGTCTCGGACCACGACATGCCGCCAGCCGCTAGCTCGTCACGCCTACGCGTCGGTCAAACAAATCAACCGTGTGTGCCCGAGACAAGAATCCGCCAGTGAGCCAATCAAATTTGGATTAGGTTTTCTTATCGGGTAATATCCAAAAATTTGTCCAGATAGTTTCTGACCGATTTCAGAATCCGCCGGATAATGCCTTTACTGTATTTGTATCCGTATCCGAGAAAAATTATCCGTTTCCGAATCTGAGATTATCCGAGAATTATCCGACCGATCCTATCCATATTCGAAATTTCAGACGATTAGCGGATAATATCCGAACTGTTTTCACCCCTAGGTGTAGCCCCCGACTTTGTTCTTAATTGTGAAAACAATTAAACATAAAATCAAAGATCTTTAACCTTGTAGTCTTTCCCGAGTAGTATATTACTGGTATATGAGACTCTTCGGTATCATGTCAACCGAAAATAATTTATAGTCTTTGCCGAGTAGCATGCTACTCGTATATGAGACTCTTTAGCTTCATGTCAGCTGAAAAAGGTGTTTATAGTCTTTTCCGAGTGGCGTCCGACTCGGAAGTTAGACTCTTTAATGTCATATCAGCTAGAAAGAATATTTATAGTCTCTCCCGAGTAGTGCACTACTCGGAAGTTAGACTCCTCAGCGTCATGTTGGCTAGAAAGAGATTTGCTCATGGCAACTGTTGGCCAAGCATGTAGGCCGAGTACCACTTTATGAAATTTAATCCATTATGTTGTCAGGTGTATTTGAGAGATACCTGCATCCCCAATCTTGATGAAGACTAGCTTGTGACCCTTATAAGGATATATCTTCAATATCTGGTGGATAAGACAGATACCGAACACATGTGTTCAGTAATTTAGGCCTTCATGAAGATATCTGTTTACTCATCAAGGTTCTGTTGGTAGCACCAGCACTATAATTTTAACACAGCCAGTGAGCCACCCACATTGAGCGTGCTACTGTACAAACTCATATCTTGGTGGCCCAGTACCGACTATGTAAGCCCAAGCCCACAAATTAGAAACGGCTCTATAAAGGCGGGGAGAGAGAAAAGATTCCTTCATCTTGTCCAATCCACCAATCGTTTCGTCTTCCAATCTCCGCGTGAAATTTCGCCTCCCACTTCGCTAGGGTTCGCCATTGCTTGCTCTTCCCCACTGAAACTCGGGCGATTCCGCTCCTCCTCATCCATTTCAAACCCCCAGCAACATTTCCCCCAAATCTTCTCGTCCTCAACCATGCCGAGGGCCTCAGATTTCGTGGGGGCGTCGGATGAGGCGTGGCCGACTTCGGATTGCGATCGGTCCAAGCAGGAGCACTTGGAGAAGTTGTTGCGGCTACAAAGCCACGATGTCATCCGTTGGCGTCCGAAGCAGAAGGTGAATCAGTTCCAGAGCCCCCAGGCCGATGGAGACTATTGTTTTCGTCTCCTTTTTTCGACCTGAGGGCTATTTCTTCATCTTCTGACTTCCTCGCCGTCTTCTTGCCTTCTATGGATTGGAGTTGGTGAATCTGAATCCCAACTCAGTCTTGCAAATTTCTATATTTGTAACTCTTTGCGAGTGTTTCTTGGGTGTGGAACCCCATTTAAATCTTTTTAGAACACTTGTTCCACATCAAGCTCCACCCTCCAAGAGCAAGGTCCAGTGATTGGAGGGTGGTATCCACATGAGTGAAATGAAAAGGACATATCTTCATCTTCCTCTGAAAACTTCCTTGAAAGGTTGGCATAAGGAGTGGTTCTATTGTTCTGATCTGGAACCCTCTCTGCCTCCATTTACTGGTTTGTCTCCGGTGGTCTTGTCCGATTGGTCATCAGTACCAACTTTTGAGGAGATGGGCCAAGTGCATCAGTTGCTTGAAAGACTAGATAGGCTGAAGAGCACCGGTCTGACCGGTCCCTGGATGGCTAGGCGTTTCCTGACCCAGCGCATCCAGCCATTGAAACTAAGAAGCCAATTCTATTGGGATTACTGGGGGAGGGACGATCCCGATCGAGAATGGCCGAGATCTGGCTGACCACACAAAGTGACCGAAGTGCTGTTCAGTTTATTTCTCCACTAGGGTGGTTGAAACGAAGATGCAAAGCGCTCCATACGTGGCTTACAGTCGAAAACAGTCTCGTCAGAGGTACCCTTGTTGTTCATAGCTATGATGAGTGCAATAAACTTGTATTACTTGATTACTTCTGCGGTATGTGATGGTATGTATATTGTTGAATTGCTTGCAGACATGTAAGGAGTTCGATGACGACTCCCGAACTCTATCGGCCATGAAGTCAAAGAAGAAGAGGCTATTAAGTCCTTCTAACTGGCCCAGCCCGACTCCAAGAGAGCGGGAAAGAGAGACCTGTTGAAGATCCAGGGCAAGAAAAGATTATAGCAGGCTGAGTGCCGCAGCTGGGAGTCTGAAGATAAGGGTCACCGCCAGCTTAGCCCTTAGGCCGCCGACTCCCAAACCAGGACCAGCGCAGTCAGGCTTAGCATCATCGAGCCCAAAAAGAGCGCCGCCGAGTATGAGGTCGGGTCAAGCACCGCTAGGCTCAGCAACATCAAGCCCAAGAATGGCGCCGCCGAGTACCCAGCGCCCCAAGCCAGCCAGCACACCAAGAGCGGGGCCAACTAGGACAAGAAACGCCGCCTAGCGACTACCGCGCCGTCCAGCCCGACAGCTGGTAGCAGTCCACCGCCAACATCAGGAGCCCCCGGGGGCAGGCTCAAATTCTCCAAGAGGTATGCAACTTTAAGTCTTCCAGAAGTCCTGTTCAGCATTGTGGTGTGTTGATATTCGACTCATCGTGCAGGAAGCGCGCCAACATCGATCTCAAGGAGACCACGCCGGCTGCTCCTGTTGTAGAGCACCGTCCTAGCCAGACCAGTGGCCTGCGAGCGTATCTACCATGAGCCGGCGAGGACCGTCTCGGTTTGCAGAAACCGAGGTCGTCCCGACTGCAGAGCCGCCGACGCTGACCGACCAAGGGGTTAGTGTCGAAGCTGTTGCTCTAGCCCCTGAGCATGTCTCTGAAGCCTTAGCATTTTTGCCGGTTGGGGCCAGGACCCCGTCGCCGTCCTTGTCATCATCGTCATCTTCAGAGAGACCGGACCTCCCTAGGCTTGAGGCTCCTCCCCGCAAATTCCCGAGGGCATTCCGCTGGGTAGCCCCCGACGGAATTGCAAAGAGTTACAAGCACGACGAGGCTGCGGCGGAGAAGGAACATGAAGACTTTCTTCGCGCCACAATCGCCGTGTCCCGGGGGGTCCAGGTACAACTTTCGCTGTATTGGAGTCTTGGTAGTCTTCTTGCATAAGTGTTCTGATAGTTGACTCTGCTTTTGCTCTGTTTTCTCCCGAGCAGAAACTTGTTGACCGCTCGAAAAGGATGAACGAAGTCCTGACCCAGCTTGCCCCCCAACTCCAACAATTGGACCAAGCTCCAAGCTTAAAGGGCGAATTGGAGCGGCGTAGCCAAGAAGAGGGAGTCGTGGCGTGAAGGGAGCCATTGTATAATCAGCTCAGGGACGAAAATTAGGATCCAATGCAAGAAGATTGGAAGTAAGTTCCACGAAATACGTCTTCCTGACCGAGCCTCTTATATTATCTCCAGCCATGTTTGTTTCCTGACTGCCCAGTTGTTGTCTTGACTGCATGTTGGGTACTTGACTATTCTGATGTTAGTCGCCTCGAAGCCAGTTGAAGACCCGAACAGAGGGGAAGCCAAACTGAAGGAGGCCAAGAGGGCCAAGGCTGAGCTTGAGAAAGACGTGGCCGACTTGAAAAGGGCCAAGGCCGAGCTCGAGAAGGAGAAGGCCGACTTGAAGAAGGACAACGCCAAGCTCGAGAAGGAGAAGGGTGAACTGGAGAAGGCCAGAGCCAAATGGGAGGCCGACTACGAAAGTAAGTCTCCGCTCTGACAACGATCTTAACCAATCCATTAAGTACCATGTCTGCAATTTTGCCTAACAAGTTTACTTGTCGATGAACCCAGGTAGCCACTAGAGCCAATGCCCAGATCCAGTTTCAGGCTTTTGCAAAGGAGGTGAAAGTTGTCAAGGAGTCACGGGAGATCCTTGCCGAGTCCGTGAAAGGGCTCCTTGACATCATGGATCCTCACTACGTGGGAACCAGCTCCAACACAGTCTCCCAAGTGTAGGCGCACCTTAACGAAGCTCCGAGTATCCTGAAGAGGTACTTGGACGAGCATGTTGTTGTCGGCGTGGCCCAAACCCTGGCGATGACCAAGTCAATCTACCCGAGGGCAGACATTGAAGCCATCGGAGAGGGATTCGCTGAGGAGACGACACCTGAGGAGGCACTGGGGTTGATAGCCTAGGCGAGGCCAGCTGCAGAGGTGATCACCCGAGATCTGGGCATGTAATAACAGTCCATCATGCAATCAGTGTATATAAACTTTTGTAAGGGCATGTGTAAATATATGTGCAATGCCGCCAAGCTCTAAGTTCTGACTTAGTTATCATTAGCTTTACCCGACTATATAGTCTACGCCGAGTTAGTCTATAGGAACTTAATAAAATCGTTCACTGCGGAAAGCTATACTCGGGCAAACATCAAAGTCGTTGCAAAACTTCATAACTTAAGCAAAACAAGCTCGTATATTATTGACAAAGCACATATAATACATGCAGCCCTTGACTCACTACTCGGTTGGAATAAACGGCATAGTGAGTCAGAGAAAAACTATACACATGAAAAGTATAAAACTCAGGTATAGAAAGGACGTAGCTGTTCTATATTACATGAGTTACTGACGAGGGCACCGTCTTCAGTCTTCAGTCGGTAGGCGCTTGGCCATGTAACTTCTGCGATAATGAACGGCCCTTCCCATATTGGGGATGGTTTATGCCTGTCTTTGGTGGTTTGTATTTTTCTCAAGATGAGATCTTCGACCAAAAAGGGCGCGGCCCACGGAGATTATGATTGTGGTAATGACGCAGGCCTTAAGATACCTTGCCGGACTGGATTATGGCGATGTCCTTGCTTGCTTCTGTCAATGATCTAGTTTCGACCAATCGGTTTATTGTTATTGAGATGGTGTCTGGAATTACTCCCGTAACTGGGACGGTAAGAAGAAGAGTCGAACTCTAAAACGACGGTTTCGGTACATCACGCCACAATTGCGGCATAGACTCAGAACAGAAACTGGGGGAATTGCTCTTGTTTTGCCCACGCGACTCTAGCGCTGGCTTCTTAGAACGACCAGAGAACAGATGGTTGAGATCTTAGTAACGGGCACCGGCTGCGTATGTTGTAGTAGTCGATATCCTTGTTTGATGGGCGGTCTGGGGTAAAGGGACCATGCGCGCGTTCCGGCAATGCTCAAGCTGGTGGCATGGGTTTTGGCATAGCAGCGTCTCGCGGAGTGTTCATGCTACAAAGAAAGATCACACCACACAGAAAATCCTCAATAAGTTAGTATACCACAACAATACCAGTCTTCGGAACACAAGAATTCCAGGAGGTATGTAACCTCACATTAGAGGCCGGACAACCATAGAAGCTAAAAGTACCGTTGTCAAGACTGTTATGATCCGCCTTGGTCTTAGGGAATTGCCGTACTTATTGCCTCCAAGTCAAACGGTGTATTCTTCACTACGCAGAACGACGTTACGCTCCCTATTTATGCTCGTTGACGCTGTTTGGCGGGTATGCAGGAGGTATATCTGCGTCAACACTATGTCGCTGAGGGTATCATCCACTGCCACGACACAAGTCGAGTGTTAGAGACCCCTGGGCTGGCGAAGTTCTTCTTTCTGCATTAAGTGACAGCCACTGGGATTTGTGGATGCAAGGCCCCATACTTGCAAAGGCCAAGAGATTGGTATGGTTCCATATGAGAACGTCTCCTTCGGGGCATGAGGCGGATCGTGTCGTGGTCATATAGATCTCTTCTCTCCGCGCTAGGAGAATACACTAAAGGGGACATTCCAAAGAAGCTCGACCTTCTCCGCATGTGCAGTGCAAACAAATTGCGGTCAATTGGTCTACCTGCATCTTTACATTTGGCCGACTGGACTCGCTGTTGGCTAGAAAAATCCTGCCGGTCAAGTCTTTCCAACTAAGTCTGGAATGCGGCAATGGTTCCATATGCCCGAGTGGATCGATTGAAATCTGCTTGCCTCCTCGGTGGTGACGCAGTGCATGAGGCATGCCCGTTCGCTAGTCGAGAAATAAACAGCTAAGTGCGCATGAGCTGTCAGCTTCTGGACGTCCTTCTGGATCGGGGTGCCATGTTCATGATTGCGTTGACTTTTCTCTGGGTTGGCTGATGTCGGATGCGAGACGATGAAGCCGACTGTTGCCGGATGGCCACCGAAGGCGCACTTTTTGGTTCAACTTCATAAGGAATTTTAAAGATTTTGGCAGGTTTTCATCAGGTCCCCAGCGAATGAGGTCTTCTTTGGACTTGGTCTTGATCACCATTCGTCGTGTAGGCCTCCACTTGCACCCGATCTGAGTGTGTAGACACCGTGAATTGCTGTTGATACGTTGCTCAGCCGATTTTCAAACCGAACAGCATAGTATTAGCATAGTGCCAAAGGCGTCATCGAAGAGTTTTAGCAGTCCTCTCCTTCGGCTGATTTGGTGGTATCCAGTAACAGTCGAGAAAGCTGAGGAAAGTTTGCCACCGCTGGTTTGAATTCCACACTTTGATCTATTCTTGGTAGAGGAACGGGTCTTGGGGCACACCTTTTGAGATCGGTGCAGTCGACGGCACATGCGCCATTTACCATTTTTCTTCCGGACTAGAACTAGTTTTGGCGCAGCAGTCCCGGGTGGTAGACCTCTTTATGAACCCGCTTGCGAGGACTTGGTTATCTCCTCCATAGCATCCTTGCTGCGTCTGTGGCAAGGCCGTAGCGTTGCTTGCCGGCTTGGCGTCTGTCTTAAATTGAGGGCGTGCTCGATCACCTCCTTGGTACGCCACCTCCCATTGGTACGCCAGGCTGTCGGACGTTTTCCATGCGAGATTTTTGTTGGTTGAAGGAAGGTGAGAGCGTGGTTTCCTATTTGGGGGTCGGTCCGGTCGACTAGAGCAGTCTTGGAGGGGTCCGGAAGGGTCCAGGGGATTTCTTCGTGTCAGAGTCCCGCTGAAATTCCAGCTTTAGCTGCTTTTTTCGGCCGGACTTGGTCTTCCCTACTTCAGTTGTGATGGCTTTGCCGAATGCTATTGCGTTCGCACTGTCGCTCTTGTGATTGAGCCAACTCGCAGGCTCTCCTTGTCGAGGTGGAAGTTGCTTGACGTCGCTACGGGGGAGAGGACTCCGGCTGGCCGGGCAATGTTGAGCAACCATGTAGGTATATGTGGTATCACTATGATTTGGTGAGCACCGTAGTCAGTGTATCGGTGGTACGTGGTCTCGAAGTCAGGCGACCTCGAAGCAGATTGTTTTTGTGCGAAAGTTATCCCGCGTGCCGAGGTGACCGCAATAGTTATCTGTCCGAGGGGGTTGAAGACAGGCTAGGTATTATCCCGTGAAGGGCGATCGTACTCCGCCGCAGTTCTGAACAGGAATCTTCATCTCATCCAGAGTCTTGGCGAACAGAATGTTGAGCGCACTGTCTCCGTCAAAAATAAACAAAAAAAAGAATTTCTTTTTTTTTTGAAGGACTTCTTGAGCTGATTTTTGACGATCGTGTCCAGGACGAGTGGGTAGCATCCCGGGTTGTGAACCCAAATCTGGATGAATTGCGCGGGTGAATGCGATGGACATT